>JASCIV010000038.1:0-67681 GCA_030374735.1 Gracilaria caudata
GGTGTTGGCTGAGCGCTCTCCAAAAACGAGAAAGCTTTACAAGATTGGAGTTGCAGCTATTTTGTTCAACTTTTGACCCTACCCAACTGTACCGCTTGTAGACGGATTCTCTACGGCACTTTGGCTTCTCATGTTTGCATTGTAGGTTGGCTGCTTACTCTTGAATGAAGCTACGTGTACCCGTGGGACAGGGCCTGCGACAAGTTCAATGACTTTTTGTTTGGTGCCGATATCCTTGTAGAGTGGGGCTTTCGGAAAGGGCACAATCTGGACTTCAGATCATCTTAAGCCAATGTGAAAGGGACTTGTTAGAACTACAAATTGCTTCTAGAGTTGCTTGGAACTAAGTTGCTTGTAAGAACTAAAGAATCCGGGACCCTTCACTTGCTGTGGGACAACCGTATCAATTGATTTGCTAAGGAACACGGATGATTTGAACAACAAGTCGGGTTCCGTAGAGTTAGTCGTGAATGCCGCTTTGAATTCTGAAATGATCAAGTCTCTTCTCCCTCAATTTCGGAGGTCTGGATCAGTATCCAAGCTGGTGCGATCACGCCTGCAGCTCGCTGGGTTTTCGTCAGCAGCAGTGGATGAAAGGGAGAGATTAGAGTATGATGTTGTCATCGTGGGCGCTGGCCCCGCTGGACTTTCTGCTGCTATTCGGTTGCGACAACTCTGTGAGCGTGCGGATAAGGATCTATCAGTATGTGTACTGGAGAAGGGAAGCGAAGTTGGCTCTCATATTTTGTCTGGTAATGTGTTCGAACCTCGTGCCATGGACGAGCTACTTCCAAACTGGCGAGATATGGATGCGCCTCTTGGAGTGGCTGCTACTGAGGATGAGTTTTTTTACTTGACGCAGTCTTCTGCTTTTCGACTTCCAACGCCCCCACAAATGAATAACCACGGAAACTATGTGATTTCACTTTCTGAGATGACAACATGGTTGGGAGAAAGGGCAGAAGAACTAGGAGTAGAGATATATCCAGGTTTCGCCGCTGCTCGTCTAATGTATTCCGATGAAGGTTCTGTGTGCGGCGTTACGACAAATGATTTTGGTCTGGCAAAGGACGGTTCCCGGAAGGAAAATTATGAACCAGGAATTGACATCGCTGGGAAGGTTACTCTTCTTGCTGAAGGCTGCCGTGGATCTTTATCGAAACAAGCAATTGAAAGATACAAATTGGACCAACAAGCGATGCACCAAACATATGCTTTGGGCCTCAAAGAAGTATGGCGCATTTCTAAAGAGATGCACAGTCCCGGAAAAATTGTGCACACAATCGGGTATCCCATGGATATGCAAACATATGGGGGATCGTTCTTGTATCACATGTCTGATGAAAAGCTGGCAATTGGTTATGTTGTAGCGCTCGATTATCACAACCCTTACCTATCTCCATATCAAGAATTTCAGCGGTTTAAAGCACATCCAACCGTACGGCCTCTTTTGGAGAGCGGGGAAGTCTTACAATATGGAGCAAGAGCTTTGAATGAGGGCGGGTTACAATCAATCCCGAATCTAGAGTTTCCAGGAGGGGCTCTGATTGGATGCTCAGCAGGCTTTCTTAATGTACCTAAGATTAAAGGAACTCATACAGCTCAGAAGAGTGGAATGATTGCGGCGGACGTAATCTTTAATAACTATTCGGAAGAAATTATATCTAGCAAAGGATATCAGGAAGCAATGAAGAATTCGTGGGTTTGGAAAGAATTAGAGACTGTGAGAAACATCCGTCCTGGGTTTAAATACGGTTTGCTGATGGGGCTTGCGAATGCCGCTCTTGAAACATATGTTACGCGAGGAAAATCTCCATGGACGCTTGGCCATTCAAAGCCGGATAATCAAGCCACAGAGTCTATTTCTAAACATAATCCTGTAAACTACCCTAAACCGGACGGAAAGGTAACTTTTGATATATTAACAGCAGTATCTTTGAGTGGAACAAATCATGACCATGATGAACCATGTCATCTGGTTCTAGGGAAAGAAGACGTTCCTGAAAAGCTGAACTTGCCGGAATATGGAGGGCCAGAAAGTCGATATTGTCCCGCTCGAGTTTATGAATATGTTGAAGATGGTGAGGAGCAAAGACTCCAAATCAACGCTCAGAATTGTCTACATTGCAAAGCTTGTGATATCAAGGACCCCACGCAGAATATCACTTGGACAGTTCCACAGGGTGGAGGAGGGCCGAAGTACACCATGACATAGAACGGAAGCTTTTCAGGATAGTTTCTTGAACGTGCATGACACACTATGAAACCAGAAAGGTCAAAACCAAAACTGTCCTTATCCCTTCATCCACTGCCGAGGAAGTACCTGAATAAGTCATTGATGGATTCACTGAATTGGAAGGCTCTGATATACTCATACGCACAACGAGACCAGTTTTGAAACCTGTTTTCGACAGTCAGGACTCAGCAAACATCGAGAAAAACTCCGCGAGAATAGAACGCAAGTTGTCCTTGTACAACTTCGGTGTATAATGTAATGTAAACAAATTGTGTTTGCCGCACGAATAACTCAACGATCGCAGGTCCGGTCTGGCAAAGCTCAAAGTTATAGAAAATAAGACAGAAAGTAATGACTTCCGAGAAAGCGTAGCAGATCTTAAGCGCTGGGAACTGCATTAACAAACTTGTACTGACAGGTTTGCAGCCTCGAAAAAAAGTTTTTTTCAAGCTCGGGGATCTTCCGTTGGCGATTCTTTGTTTGTCCTAATTGGTTCTCAAATGGTTCCCATGTCCTAGAGTGCCTCGATTGTAAGACAAGGTGTAGCAGTCGGTACTTCGATGACCACCAGTTTCTCATCAACTACGCTTGCCTGGGCATTTCGTGCCAAAGAAACCGATGATTTGCCGACAGGAGCTATGAGAAGATCACAAATGTCTTCAACTTGAACAAAAGTCGCGCCTTTTTGGGTAAGTCCCGCATAGCCTTCCAAGACCATTCGGATAACTCTTCTTTGAACCGCCCTATGCTCACGCGCGAGAACACGTCGATCGACATGAATTTGAATATCCGATTTTGGAGCTTTCGATACATGGATAGTGCGCCGCATAACAGATTCGGCTATCTGGCGTAGACAGTCTGCGTCATCTCGCAATAAATGTGCCGATTGTGCAAACTTTTGTTCTGCGCGTGGGTGAAACGTCTTTCGTATAGCTGGAAAAACGCATGCCCGGATGCGATTACGAGCGTATCGAAGATCATTATTGTACACGTCGCTCCAAACGGCGATTCCACGTTCCATGCAAAGACTAGCAGTCTCCTCCCGAGTGACATTGAGAAATGGTCGCACTAGCATTATCGACGGTGTAAGCTGTCGGCTCCATGATAAGCTAGAGAGTCCACCTGCACCTGAACCGTTGGACAAATTAAAGAGTACGGTTTCAGCTAGATCTGTAGCGGTGTGCGCTGTGACAACGTGAGTAAAGCCCCTTGTTTCTGCTAGCGACGAAAGTGATTCGTATCTCCATTCTCGTGCTGCATTTTCGGAGAGGGGAATAGATCCTTCTGCAGACAATACGTGAAGAGGTAAACCAGCTGCTCTTGCATAGCATGTGACGTGCTCTGGAATCCCAACATCCGCCGGCCATTTATGGTCACAATGCGCAAGTTCTAAGGCTTCCCAGGGATCCTTTGAGTGGACATACCTTAGCACTTCTGCTAACGAAAGGGAATCCTGTCCACCAGACAGAGCAATTAGTACTCTCTTTGTACGGGGAAGCAGCTTCTTACGGTCGAGAGTACGCCGCAAGCGGTTCGTAATCGAGGCAAACAGCATGTTGTTTCCTCTTGCATACTGGGGAAAGCTGCTGTCACAAATTACATGAAACCGTTGCAGGACAATAACTTGGAGAGCGTTGTGAACCGATAGTGCATGTCAAGCTCGTTTGATCCGTAAACGCCCTTCACCTCTTCCCGTCTTAACGTAGACCAATAACGAAATCGATTACTCACAAACTCCGAAACGTCTTTCTGATTGGAGATGAGGTAGATAACGTTGACACTGCACTTCTAGAGGTTGCTCAACCAACCCTGCTGTCCAATATCCTACCTCGAGAACAAGAGTTGCTAGATAAGCACAAGCCACATTGTTAAGAAACGAAGCCTCATAAACTCATGGTTCGGCTCGATGAAAGAGTACAAGGTACGAACAACAATTTTCAGGGTAGAAAGGTGACCTTCGACGCAAGCAACCTAAGTTTCAGTTTCATGATGAACAGCATTTCATGAAGCTTCTTGTCTTGGCAGTCGCGCAGCCCTTGCCAATTTGGTCCTTTTCGAAATTTTAAGGAGCAAAAAAAACCTGTTCCTGGTTCGTACCTTCGTGCTGAGGTGGTGTGCATCTTGTGACTCACAAGTTGTGAGCTGGAATTCACAAACACCAGTGACCGGTAAGATACAGTACCAAGGGTAGAACGCTACAGTAATCGTCACCGGTCCGTAATAATCTGCACAGGAGATTGTCGCTCCAGTAGACAATTCAAGGTGAGGAGTACCAGGCAACATCTTGAGAAAGAATAAATTGGCCCCAGAAGTGTACCAGACATCCCGCAACCCTTTGCAGAACTGCCGAGTTCGTTGACTTGGATTGCCTGTATTCATCTGACCGAAGAAGACTTTTTGAAGATTTGAAAAGGGAACAAAGACTCTATTAGCAAACGTACCGGACACTAGTAGTATTCTAATCCGAAAGCCAAATGGCATTCATACCTCTCACAGCCCCAACTTTTGTAACCGGTTCTGTAAGGCTACCCAACCGGAGCACCAAAACCCGTCGACCACGACTTGCAATTGCTCGTAAAACCCCGCATGCTTCGACTCACAAAGCAAGGGAGGTATCGGCACAAGAACTGGAGAAAGTGCTCCAGGCAAAAGAACGCCCCCTTGTCGTCGACGCATTTGCCAGTACGTTATTCTCAAGGACTACTAACTGCCACTCGAATGCGATGAAATTGGTTCTAATACTGTTGTTTTGGATGATACTATAATGTCCATTGCGTTACAGAGTGGTGTGGTCCATGTCAATACCTTTTACCCCAACTTGATATTGTGGCAGGCAAGTTTGGCGAGCGCCTAGACATTGTCAAGTTAGACACGGAACTGTATCCGGAGCTGTCCAGCGCCTTGATGATCAAAGGGTAAGCATATCACATTCCAAACCGCTCAAATGTGGTTTACTGCTGCACTCAATAAGTTGCTAACCACACGTACGTTCAGCTTGCCAACGCTTTTCTTCATAAAAGACGGCAAATTGCAATACCGCATGGAAGGAGCTCTGGGTGCTCCAGAACTTGAAAAGCTTATCGATTACATATTATTTGACGGACCGCCTCCAGATTCTGTAGTCGGGAACGCTCAGGCCAATTAAACACCTATAGATACTCCGGAAGCCCGCACGTCGGTTTCTGGTCAAAGCCCTTTCAGCTGTGCCATTAGATCATTTAGATCAGCACCGCTATCTTTGACCTTCTCTTCTTCTGCTATGTTATCGTTACCTGTGTTTGTGTCGTATTGAAATCGCAACCCTTCCGCAAGTTTCGTCCCATCGTAGTGAACATCTGAGCCCGGTTGTTGTTCCTTATTGTTTTCATCCTCTACCAAAGAGATACCCCATTCATTATCAGGATGAAGTTCTTCTTCAACCTCATCCGTTTCGTCAATCACTTTTCCTGTTTGCTCCTTCTCCTCGAGCAATTTCACTTCTTGCTGGCGTCGAACGCACCATGAATCGCTGCAAGCTGGGTTCGGCCTTAAAGTCATAGATGGAAAGTAGTCTTTCATAGCTGAGTAGCCCAGGTAGTCCGAGACATTCCCAAATCCCAACAGATACTTGAGGGAATTCTGAACCAGCATCCCCGCAACCATACCCATGGTAGTGGGTAACGACGCGGCGCAGACTCCCTCTCGCTTTAACGTTCGCTCATCGATATCTGATGCCACGACAAGGGGCGGTGCACAGCTAAAGCAAGCCAACTTCCCCGGTTGAATAAGTTGAATGTGACCAGACACCGCATCCTCGCTGACACCACTCTCCATCCATGTCTGTGCGAGCTCGTTGCAAGCTGCGTTGATAGAATTTCGAGCCGCAAAGTTATCAACGCATGAAAGCACGAGGTCGACAGCATTCTCATTCTTCCCACCAGTTGAAATGCGTGCCATAAAGTGGTCAAAGTTGTCGAGAGAGGTGATATCGTAGTTGTAGGCCTCAAATTCAACATCAGGATTAATTGCGAGCAGGGTGTCACGAGCGGCGTCTACTTTGCTCAAACCCGATTGCTCTGGTCTAAAAAACAGCCGGTTCATGTTGGCGAGTTCGACCTTGTCATAATCGAAAAGGATAAGTTTTCCGATACCACATCTCGTGAGCATTTCCGCGGCGACCGAACCAACGCCTCCAACTCCAACCACAATCACTGACTTGTCACGAATGGCCTCGTAGTTGGAAACAATTCCCATGCGCTTCAGTGCCATAAGCCGAGAGTATGGATTATCTGAGACGACTGTTGAGGACATGGTTTCTATGCGTTGTCGAGACGATTGCGGGGAAAGTGAATCGAGAAAGCGAGCAACGCGTTGTTTCTAGCACATTAGTGATTGTTAGAAAACATATTTCTTTTCTTCAAGACGAAGAGTTGAAATACGTACAGAGACATCAGATAGCCTTGCGTTGTCCGCCAAATGGCGAACGTTTTCGATGAAGGATTCCATGGTTGGCTTACTGGCGACGTACCAGACGTCGAACGACAATGGCTGGCGCAAAGCTCGGTAGTTTAACTCATATGACGCGATTCAGTTTTCAAACACCACTGGAAGTGCTGTACGCAGATAACTTTGTAAAGCGCGATCAACGGCGATTGCCAATGTGCACACTGATCACCATTTTCGGTCCTGTTGCTTCGCCCTCATCATTCTTCGTGGAGTTCGATCCATGAGGAAAACCGAATGTCGTTGACAGCGTGGTCGCAGAAAGCAATCATCATCACTGTCACACAAGGACACTGGGGGGTACACGTGTGTAAACATTTGGGAGCCAGTTCAGTTTGTCACTGACAAGCTACGAAGGGTAGACTTTGTATTGCTATATGAAATTGCATAATCCACCGAAGGTAAAGCTTTACAATCTATTGCAAACTTGAGTCAGAGAGTTTCGGGTTCGACTACCCTTGCATGATCTTCGTCTCCAATCAAGCAATTCCTTGTGCTTTAATCGTCATTTTGCGATACAATGGGATTTTGACTTACAATCAGTTGTTGATGTAGTAACAATGTGGGTATTAGCGAACTTCATACTGCAAAACCAACGCAAGGGCATGAGCTATTCACTGTTCGAGCCATGATTGTTTGGCATATCAAAGATCATTTGCGGAACATGTATCCTTGAGGGATACCTGTCATGGAAAAATTTGCATATGTGCATAAATTTTGCAGCAAGATTCTCTCCTATACAGTACTATGATTCCTTCGTGTTTATTGCAATAATATTGATTTTCTCTCTCTCTCTCGCTATACTTCTACGAAACAACAAACACATTGATGTTCAATACGATTGAAACATATGCCTGTTGTTATGTAATAAATATCGCAGGATTGCGAGTTATTACAATAAACATATGCAATCATGTCTCATAACAGTTTTATTTAACTCGTGACTGTATCCAGCAGAATGCTTACAAGCGGCCAAAGCTGCTCATGCTGCGCTGTGTTGAGCATCAAATGAGTCATTATTAATGACCGGCCATGATATGTGAGCATAGAGCTGTGTCCGTGCTAGACATCAGTTCTATTCAGCTTTGTTTGTTGTCCTTTGTTGTTGCAGCGTGCAACTTGCTGGTATGTAAAGTTGTGAACTGTTTATCTTGCAACTTTCATGAGATTCTCCATACTACTGGCCAAGCCAGCAGTATGAAGAATCTCACTTTAGGAGTAAATCAGAACGAATTTGAGACTTTTTGGAGAGATAGCAAAACTCGAAAGCAGAACGCTACAGTGAGGAGAGGGTATAGAATTCAGGACATGGCAACGTCGCGGTTCCAATCCTCGAATGGATTATCTGAAGATGAGCTTTCGCTCGAATGAGCAGCCCTAGCTGCCACCGTTAGTCGCTGACACCTAAATTTGTGCCCTTTGTGTAGGACAACCCCGATTTCCGCGAAGAACGCTGCCATTTGCGTGATTTAGAAATTGGTTACTCAGGATAAGTTGAACAGCGTCAGGGAGGCTGAAAACAATGTCATTTGGTTGGCCCTTTAAGAATGTCTCCATGCATCTTAAAAGCGCGGGTTGTTGTCTTAGAACCATTTGTGCAAGTAGTCGGTCCCCTTATATAGCTTGTCAAATCGTCTCTCTTTCTCTGTTTATGAGCACAGAAGCCTAATTAAAACTTACTGCGCAAATCGTCTACAACCTGCTCAGTTTGCATCTAGACAAAGAGCTATGAATTCCCGATATCATGATCATGAAAAATACCAATGTACCCATTGCGAGTAATGCAGTGTCCGCCAATTATGGAAAGCATCTGCTTCGCCACTGTGGGTGCTACATCTCGTATTCCGTAGCCATCTTCGAACCCAGAGCGAAACTTTCCTCAATCCGAGGCAATATCAGTTTTTGAGAAGACTCCCTAAACTCGCCCCATGTGACGAGGCCTTTCTTTCGTTCCTTTTATGACGACTGTAAACTATCGTGAAAAGGAAAGCACGCTCATGTTACCCTAAAACGATCGAGATCTTGATCAACAGAGAGAGAGATAAGAAATACGCTGACAAGGCTGTTGTACTTTTGCCCGCTAACGGGCTTAAACTTCATGCTCTGTAGACATCTCTACGTCCAAATCCAACAGACACCCATGCAACTTTTGCCAATGGAGTTGAAGATTTCTGCAGAAAACACTTCAACCTCAACGGGACGGGCCAACCCTGGGCGTAAAACTAAAGCAATATCCATGATGCATCTCGTTCTCCTCTTGAAATCCTATCACTACATAAGCATCCGTCCCTCCATTCTCAAGCTAATCCCATGTACTGCAGACAACAAAAAGCATCGGGAACCTCGCAAAACAGAATGAAGCTTTTCTTTTTGTTTCTTTTCCTGTTCAATGTTGTGCGAATCAATGCACAGGGTTGCACTCTGCCCAATCCATGTAACTGCGTCGAGCAGCAAGTATGGAATGAAATGTCGCTAACATCTAATGCGCTTGCAGGCGCCGCCTGGTTCAACACCGTCCAACGTGCCCAAGAAGTGCTGGACATACTCGATACCATCCCAGCCGAAGGAGAACAGGATTCCTACGTTTCTGAGGTCGAAACTGCAATCAACTCACTCTATGATTGGCACTTTCGTACGCATCGCGTTGTCTATCAAATCTGTGGCAGATGGGAGGATTTAGAAGAGGAGTTGGAACTTTTGGAAGACGGTACCTGTAAGAGGGATACGGGCTTACCTAGGCCGGATGTTTGGTCTGTACCAGAAATGAGTGAGTTTCCGATGGGTAGTGTTACTGGAAAGTTTCTGGGCTATGACGGTCTAAAGTCGATCAAAAAAGCACTAGTCAAGGCTATCCAGACAAGCAAGGATATCTTTAGTGATGTTTCTCGACATGACGATATTAGAGCAAAAATGAGCTTGGCAATTGATGACATTAAGGCCTGGAGGGCAGCCGATTACGACTTGGATGTGGCTTTAACTATGTTGGAAAATCAGAAGGAGAGGAAAATACAAAAGGAATGTAAGTCTATCATCAAGTACTGGGGTAAGCAGAGGGCTAAGGCTGAGAAAAAGATTGCAAAGGCTATTGAGAAGCAGGAACAGAAGATTTGTAAGAGTGGTCCGGTGAACGCTGAGACCTGCTCCATTTGTGTGTCCTAAAGTCCGTGCTGTTATCGGGCTTCGGGCAGTAATAGATCCAATGAAGATGGGCACAACTCTCTTTCAAATCTAATCCTTCAAACGTGTAACACTTGCTGGTAGCTCAACACGTACGTCCCATCTTCTTAGATTAAAGTTACAATTATATCAACTAGATAACTGTATTGAGTACACAAGTAGAATCTTGTCGGTGGCTACGCCGCCAGAATGCAATGTTTTACCCGTTATAACATCGGTAATACTAATGGTAAAAAGTTGCGCATGGACGAGCAGGCTGAATAGGAAAAAAGAAATTCTTAGAGACCCGCAGATGCTTGACAACATAATAGACGAGTATCGAAGAACCCTGTCCCTGTTAAGCAGCCACAGAAAAGCAAAACTTCATTAACTGCATTTCTTGTAGAATACTTTGTGACAAAAAGACTATTGCGTGTTCCTTTACTGCTCAGTCTTCATGAAAGACCCAAGAGCTGTGCGACAGCCGATAAAAGCATTACAATATAACTGCAATGCACGCATATTCTTATCCTCAATTCTGCAAGAAAGGAGGCTTTAAGATAAATTTTAGACATTATACATCATATACCAGTATGATCGGGATACCTTCATTTACGGTTACATTAGAATAATTTTCGGCTGGTTAAACCGTATGTTTAACCAGCCGCCAATTGGTTTTTTTTGCCGCAGCTACTCTCTCTCTCTATCTCTCTTTTATAGGTACGCTTAGCCAAATTAAAAACTATGTGTTAAGCGTTCCTGCTGAGAGAAACGCTCGCAGCTATTCGAAAGTATATGAATACCAGGTAACCCTTTAACGTTACAGTAGATACCTACTCCTCCTATTAATCGGAGAGCTTAATTCAGAACATAAAGGAACTCTTGTGTTGAGCCCTTGCTACTTCAGAGGTCTTGCTACTTAAGTGTGTTCCACGTAGTGGTCGAGGACTGGATTTGAGCTAAATGATGATATCGACAAACAGTTTGGGTGGTTTTTTCTGCATAGCAAAAATGCGATTTGTTTTTCTTAACCTTGTGAAAACAAGAGAACCATCTTCGGGATAATCCCCGCTCGATTCAGTTCTGACACTCAAAGTCTCCATCCCCAATGCGTCGTCGAAAGGGGTCTCAACTTCCCCTCATTCTGCTCACGTTGACGCTCAACGTCACAGCGTATGGCGTGATCCATCCCCCACCGGCGAAGCGCTTCCACGCGTTTGGCCCTCTTCCCGATGTGTCAGCTCAAGGTTCCAATCCATTGCACGCAGCATTTCGATACACACACATTGCCCTCGCCAAACTATCTACCTTCCCGTCGGAGGCCGCTCTTGGCGGACAAGCCTCCTGGCGACCCTGCACGTACAACGAATCCGATACGTCTGTCACATGTCCGTTTGAGGATGCAGACCCTGCCGTACCGTACGTGTTTTGGGCTGCCGCGAATCTTTCCTTCTCGCAAGCCGAAGCTCATACCGCTGTACTCAGCACCACAGATCCCTTTATGCTCGTACCTACCGCTGGTGACTCGGTGCGCCGCGCGCAATCGTGTCATGCGGACGTATATGAGGACAAACGATTGCTCTGCGTATTACGTTTTGAGGCAGAACACTATCGCATGTTGGTGAACGTTGTGGGGCACGGAAATCGTTCTTCTTTCCAAGTGAGTTATGAAAAGCACCCTAGCTTTGTTCATTCCCAACCACTCCTCCCGCTCAACCATACTTCCGTACCAGATGTTGTCATCCGTTCAAAACCATTCTCTGCGTCGCTCGCCGGCAATCAGATTTCCATCGCGCTGCTCAACGCTCATCACTCTCAATACGCCCTTCACGGCATAGCCACTCTCGTCAACCCGCCTCCGGGTCTGTTTGTGCCGCGCCCCGCATTAGTAGACCTGGCACCGCGCCAGTCGCGGGCACTGCGCATCGACCTCTCTACAGACTCGGAGTTCAAACCGCGTTCCAAGGAAAATTCCACCGAACTTTCTATAGTTCTCAACATCGCATATACTCTCAATAACACCCGCGCAGAAGTTGACGTTTCGTTGTCACTGCGGTTGCTTAATTGGGGCGTTGATCGTGCTTACATATTCACCTATATTGATACAGACAGCTCAGTTCAAGCTTGCGCAGTTGTACCGCCAGCCCATCCATGCACGCATCCCAACGGCTGCGTACCGCTACTGTCTACGCATGGCGCTGGTGTAGATGCAACTGCGTTGGCATGGACCGATGCATATCGTGCTCAAAACGGTAGCTGGGTCGTTCTTCCCACTGGTCGGCGTCCGTATGGTATGAATTGGGAAGGTGCCCAAATGCAGTCTGCAATGAAAGCTTTGCAGACGTTCGTGAGAGACATGCCTGGCGTGCCAGAGGATGAGCGTTCGCGGTATGCACTTAGAAGGGAAGCATGGTTGCAAGCTGGGCATAGCATGGGCGGCCACGGCGCTCTTTTGATTGCGTCACATTATCCAGACTACATCGTCGCGACTTTACCGGCAATGGCCTGGATGAGGTTGGAACGTTTTGATGAATATAGTGGCCTTGGCGAAGACTCTAGCTTTTCGAATGCCGGTGTACATGCTTTGCTTGCTGTGGGACGAGAGCAGTATGCAGCAGATTTGTATCATGAGAACTTGTTGGGAATCCCGTTTCTTGCACGGATTGGGTCAGATGATGACAATGTGCCGCGTACGTAGTTCTTGTATGTGTTTTACTATACTACCAGTCTTGTCACTAACATTTTATATGATGTACGCTGCGCTACAGCATCGGAATTACGACAATATTGTCGATTGCTTCAGGAAAGCGAAATGGTTCATAACATTACGGAAAGCCGTGTAAGGTTGGATGAAGTACCGAAAGAAGGGCATTGGTTCGATGGAGTTGTGGATGACGACGCTCTGCAACCTTTTCTGACGAAGCACCTTGCCGTGGAACACAAGCCGCAGTTACCAACGACATTTTCTGTAGTGACGATAAACCCAGGGACCTCAGGATCCCGTGGTGGATTGCGAATAAGGCAACTATTGACGCCTATACAAATCGGGAGGCTGAGCGTTGTGCGAGATGCGAACAGATGGCACATCAAAGCTGAGAATGTAAGGCGATTCTCTTATGGGTTTGTGGATATGATTCGCGAGCGTGCAGAGCGTATTATCATAGAAGAGCGAGAATTTGACGTGAACGACCAAGGTCTGGAATTGTGTCTGCATAGCGGCGTTGAATGGCGATCATGCAAAGGTGCTGGTGATGGAGAGCGGAAGGAGCGCCAATACGGTCCATTAGGTCACATTTTGCTAGGCGAAGTTGTGATTGTGTATCCGAGAGGCGATGAAGAACTGCGAGGCGAAGCTGTGTACTATGCGAACGGTCTGTATGGGCTTGGCATAAACGCACAAGTTTTAAGTGACGAAGTGGCACTACTGGAGGGAGTGCTACAGAGCTCGGCGGGTGTGATTATGTATGGAGGACCGAACATTAACGAAGCTGCGCGGGAATTTGAACGAGCGCGATCGAAACGAGCGGGGGTTTGGAGTGAGGGACGAGATGGAAGTATTTGCGCAGAGATAGATGGACTGACTAAGTGTTATAGCGGCGATGGAACCGGAGGGGTTTATCTAGCTGAGGGTTTGGGCGATGGGCTGGTGGCCATCGCAAGTGGCGGCGGGCACGATGGGCTGCTGGCAGCCATAGATTTGCTGCCAAGGTCGCCAACATCTAAAACGGCGGAGTGGGCAGTAGTTTCGATTGAACGGGGATGGGGATATCGTGGGCTGGGTGGGATGCGTGCTGCTGGATATCTGGACTGGTCATGGCGTGTAGCGGGCGGCGCTGCGACGTTCTTTGACGAGGGCGTTGTGGCGGGGGACGGGGCATTGTGCTTGGTGGGCAAGGAAGGTGGAGGGTGGCGGAGTGTGGTGGTGCATGGATTGGTTTTGTTGCTCGGGGTGGTTCTGGGCGTGTGGTGGAGAGGGCGGCATTGGGATGAAAACGTTCGGGATAAGGGGGTATCGGAGGGGGCGCCGGGCGTGCGAGACGAGGAGGAGCGCGAGACATTGGTGGGCGCCGAAGGAGGGGTGACGGGCGGCGACAGCGACACAGAAGACTCGCCGGTTGTGTCGTGATCCAGAAGCCGCACCTTGTGGCAGCCCGGCATCAAGAGGCAGCTTCGGCTTTGATGTGCTCAACAGTTGAGCCTCAGCTTGTGCGGGAATAACCGGCTGATAGCAGCTAGGGCTGCCAGCAGTGCAATGCGCAGATATAACTTTTTGACTGTAAACTAAGAGATTATCGCTCGTGTATGATATCGCCATTTTCGCGTGAGCTTCGTGCCGTTCGGGGATTGCCCATCGTCGCGAAGTCATCATTGTCGACTCCGTGGTATCGTGCGCCCAAGGCGTCGTGCGACTCGTGCGTGTGCGATACTGGTTACTGCATTGGCATAGTTCATGCGAAGCATTACCGTTTGCTGCTCCGTGAGCGGGTTGCACTGTCTCTGCGCGCATCGCGGTGTGTGTATGAGTCAAAGTGAGTCATGCGTACCGGGTGTGGTGCACGTCGCGAGCCACAAAGTGGAATTCCCGCACGAAAGCCTGCCCGATCTTCTCCTACGAAGGTACCAGACACCATTAATGCCCTATCCGTGTAACGTTACGCGCTCTCGTTCTGCTTATAAGTCATTGGCTCTCCAAGATGAAGGAGCGCGCCGCCGCCACTCGCATGTTTCCCACGGCTGCTCCTTGCCCAAGAGCGACAGGCAGAACACATCATGAATTCGGGCCCCTTCGTGCTTCTCGTCCTTCTTTTTGTCACGCGCATTGCAGCACAGACTAGCTGCAAGCCGGGTACAGCAGGCCGCCTCTGCAAGCCATGTCCCCCCGGTCAATATGCCGATGCGCCAGCCCTCTTCTTTTGTCGAAGGTGCCCACGCGGGACTTTCAGCACCGTGGTAGGCGCCCAGTCGCCTTCCGTTTGTAAACCATGTCCGGCTGGATCGCGCAGTTTCTTTGGCAGTGATCGTTGTTTCGATTGCCCACAGGGAACATATTCATCGCGAACTGGTGCCGACTTCTGTCAACGCTGTCCGGCTGGAACTTTTAGCGAGGCGGTTGGTGCCAAAGCTGTTTCTGTTTGCAAACCGTGTCCCAAGGGAACCTTCAGCTTCTCTGGATCCCGCTCGTGTACTAGTTGTAACGCCGGTACGTTTGCCGACTTTGCCAGTTCAGCATCTTGTAAGGGTTGCCCTGCGGGTACTTTCTCCACCGCAATTCGGGCTCAATCGTCGTCCGTGTGCAAGCTGTGTCCGAAGGGAACTTTCAGTTATCAGGGACAATCAGTCTGCACTCGTTGCAATCCTGGTCAATTTGCCGACCAACCAGGCTCACGATTTTGCAAAAGCTGTCCTGCCGGTACCATCAGTCTAGCCGTTGGAGCCAATTCATCTGCTGTTTGCAAGCCATGTCGAAAGGGTACCTTTAGCTTTTCAGGCGCCACAAAATGCAACCGATGTAACGCAGGGCTGTATGCTGACACGCCTGGTTCCACGTCATGCAAACAGTGTCCGGCGGGTACCTTTGGACTTGTTGTGGGCGCGGTATCTTCATTTGCATGTAAGCAATGTCCCAAGGGAACGGCAAGTAGCCGTGGCTCTACAAGATGCGATAAGTGTCATCCAGGAACGTACGCAGATCAACCTGGATCACCCGCTTGTCGAGCATGCCCGGCCGGCACGAAAGGCAGTGTTGTTGGGGCACAATCACCCGGGGCATGTCAGCCCTGTCCTTTGGGAACATTCAGCGGGCTGCGTTCTGTGAAATGCAATCGTTGTCCACAGGGTACGTATGGCTCGCGACGTGGGGCCTCTAATTGTATAGGTTGTCCTAGTGGTACTTTCAGTGTCGCAGTTGGCGCAAAATCTCCGCTCACATGCAAGCCATGCCCTAAGGGGCGCTTCAGCAACGTACCCTTTAAAGCAAATGGTGCCGCCAAGTGCACGAGATGTTTCCCGGGCAAGTATTCAGATCAGATTGGAAGCCGATTCTGTAAGAACTGTCCAGCAGGTACATTCAGTACTAAGGTTGGCGCCATATCCACGTTTACTTGCAAATCCTGCCCTAAGGGATCGTTCAGCTATGCCGGGGCTACTAAATGTACGAGGTGCAATGCCAATACATTTGCTGATCAGCTAGGTTCAAATCAGTGCAAGCGATGCCCGGCTGGAACATTCAGCTTGGCCATTGGTGCTCAATCCGTTTCGTCTTGCAAACCTTGTCCGAAGGGAACCACTCGCACGGAGTATGCTTCTAGATGCACTCGTTGTAATGCCGGTTCTTACGCAGACCAACAAGGGTCTAGGTTCTGCAAGAGATGCCCCTCCGGTACCTTCAGTGTTGTAATTGGAGCTGTTTCTGTGGGAGCTTGCAAGCAGTGTCCGAAGGGGTCGTTTAGTAGGATGGGTTCGACAAAGTGCACTCGTTGTAGACAAGGACAATACGCCGACCAACCAGGTTCTTCAGGTTGTACCTCATGTCGCGCAGGTACATTTAGTACTGCTATTGGTGCTGTCTCGAGTGCTGTGTGCAAGCCTTGCCCAAAAGGAACGAGCAACAGAGGAGGAAGCTCTCGCTGTTTTTGAGGATCTCCGGGAGACTTAAGAATGTCAATGACAATCGGGAGTGGAACATCATCGATTGCGTTGTGAATCGATTGTAATTGGCGATGTGCAAAGAGCTGGTATTCCTGACGGAGGGAACGACTGATGGTTACCCTTGTAATTGCAACTTTTTTATGAATTACCAAGGGTACAATCGGGACTGCACTACCGTGACGTTGCTCTTCTGATAAGATTAAAGAAAAGGTATTGCCGGAGAACAACTGTCAGATTGCATTCGGATTGTAAAACGTGAACGGATTGAAATCGCGATTGCGAAACAAAGGCGATGTAATGCAATTCGTTGATTTCGGGGTTTGCCATCCCACACCCTCATTACCAAGAACGGCCTTTATATTGTTTCCATCCGTGCTTGATTGATTGAATAAGGAAGTTGTGCAATGAAAGCAAGGTTATGAATAGTAGAACAGAACGCAAATAATGTCATCGACTCCAAACCGCCTCTAAGAACGAAGTCCGCGCAATTCGTAGGAGCTCGCATAAAGAATGAAGTTCCGGAGGTAGCGTTCTATAGGGATACCCAGGCACATCTTTTCTGCCAACGGTTGGCCCAGTTAAGAGTGTCTGTGCTACATTACAGACCCCGTGGCGTTCTACCCTTGTAGTCGTTACAAGGGTAGTCCCTTGGCCTTGCATCTGCACATTGTGCAGTGCACAATTACGCTCTACCTTTTTTCCTTAGAATACCTAGACCGTATTCTTCTCAGCAGGTATGTCGTTCACATGATCATCATTTCAACATGAAAAGCCATGAGTCCAGCATCTTAGGGCACACGCAATGAATCAGGGCTTAACTCTTATTCACGTTTGGAATGGGCCTGCTATAGAAACATGTACCACAAGACTTTTGTCCCTCAGTACTATTGTCAACTAGAGTTGCAGTCAGCATTAGAAGAAGAACTAGTGTTACACTTCGGCGTGGGTTTCAGCGCTCTACTTGGCAGGGGTTGGTTCAATCCGATTGGGGCCGATTGCAATCCGCACACTCGGCTCCAATCCCGATTGCAATACTGCAGCTTCATAGCAATCTCGATTGCAATCCAGGGTCCCTCTTCCAATCTGATTGCAATCCAAGTTCCATTTTGCAATCGGATTGCCAAATATCCTTGCTCACCTTTCTGAGCTTTAGTTTTTTGAGTAATTAGGGCTTGTATGTGGAGAAGATGTATCATTGCACGCTGTCCAGTATTCATCGGCTCATTTACAGAGCCCTCTAACACTTAGATCTAGTTTAAGGATAATGTATCCACACAGTTACGTTTAAGGAACGCAATAAAACCGACGTTTTCTGTGGCGTTTTGACACACTATTCTGGTAGGTTTATTGCAATCGGATTGCAATCCAGTTGTAGAACGGCAATCAGATTGCAATCTTGTTGTTCAATAGCAATTCGATTGCAATCCAAGGCCAAAAAAGCAATCTCTGATTGCAATCCTTGATTGCAATCGATTGCATATGCAATCGATTGCCACCAACCCCGCTACTTGGGCTCGACAAGAAGCCACCAACGAGCCCGTTAGAAAGTAGACAATAGTTGTGAAAGAGGACAAAGAACAGGGATCAGAGCATCCTGGCGCTGGGGAATAATAAGGGGCGGGGCGACAGACCATAATAAAGAAAAAGGGGGCATCGTGGGAACCCTTCGCTACGGGCTTATTGGCATACTCTCTCGTTACAAATAACACTTGTTTTACAATCAAGCGACAGGTCTGGGCCTCCCATCCTTGGAATTGTTGTAGGACGAACTTACTATGAAGCTTTGGACAGAACAGATAACATATCCATTGCCATTCTGTGAAGCAATGCCAGTTGTTTGACAATAGATTATGTGATAGCCACTAGCTCCCGAGCACAATATGTGAATCGCAGCGATCAATATAGTGGAGGGGCTGATGGTGGCGGCGGAGGTACCTCAGGCGGGTAACTATCGTAAGGATTGGGCGGCGGAGGAACTTGTTCTTTGGACGGCGTGCCATGCTGCACGTAGTCTTGATCAGCCGGAGCAGGCTTGGGCACCTGCTCATGAGGGCGATGGCTATGGCTCGATTCCTGATGCTTGCTGCTAGTAGACTGAGCACTCGCTCCGCGTTCCGCGTCAACCTCACGAGTATCACGTTTGCCGTGTTTTGCTTGTCTGCGAAGGGCAAGGCCCCATATCAAAGCCCATATCCATCCGATAAGCACTGGGAAAAGCAACAGCTGCAGCAGTCCAATACATATGGCCGTGCCTCCGTGAGTTCCAATACAGCCTGCCACAATTGTACCCACGCCAGGAAAGAAGATGTTGACAATGATCACAATATTTGCTTCACCCTGCTCAACAGGAGAACAAGAAGATGTCAGAAACCGAGCTCCCTTGCCACGTCACATTCCGGTGTCAGACAACTTACTGGGGAGACGCGATGTGGAAGGCCGGCTTTGCACATGATGAAACTTTTCCCTTGCCCGAGCTAGATATTTACCTGTAGAGAAGTGGGCAAATTGCGGTAGCAGTCGTAAGCGACCGAGTCGAACACCGTGTGCAGTTCAGTACAAACGTTTCCGTCAAAGTGCAGTTCTTGCAAATATCTAGGGGGGATTAGGGTTATCGGTATCCAAAACACAGACTCCGCAGGTGAAATACCTGTTCTGGGAGCCCCCAAAGGCTTTGGGCCAAGTCAAACTACAGTACGATGTCAGGTTTAATGGCCTGTGAAGACTTCGAAGGTTGCATGGTTTCGCAGCTGGATGGGGGCCTCTGGTGAGGCAGCTTGGAGGGCAGGCACTCACGACGGCACTTTGCACCAATCTGCGTCCTCAATTTGATGCAGGCGGAAAAACAGTTTCAAGTGGAATTCTGGTTCCAATTCTGTCAGGTGAAGAGGTCCACTGTGACAGCGGCCGACGTCATTTGAGGTGCGAGTGCTGCGCCATACCAGCACTGTCGATGTGACTATCAAGCAGTGCGTTCGACTATCGGGGTCGTTCTCACTACAGATATTTTCTTGCTAGCAATACTACTTTGTCATGAAATGCCGTTGATGTGATCGGTTCGTTGTCGACATATAATGGGTTTAAGGTCGCTTTCACGAACAATTCGTGCAGTTCATTGAAAAACGGCTTGACTCCATCCTCATGACGAGAATCATGTAGCAGCAGAAAGCGGTAATCTGCGAAACGCAACAAACGCATTAAGACGTTGAATAGGAGTTATAGAATGTCAGTCTCAGTGTTGAATCTGCGTGTCCATAAAAATGGATACATTACAATTGCAACTTACTGCTCGCGGTAACAAATGCAGATATTAGCTGGTCGTTGTACCTGTCCACAACTTTCAAGTACATCTCCCTGCTATCCCACATCTTCTCACGATCATGAGTTGTATACGCTCTGAGGATTAGATATCTGGCCGATCGCCCATGTGTGAACAAAAACTGCTTAATATGATCTTACCTTTTCATCGACCATGTCTAGACTACTGTGTAAGACGATCTGTTCCAGAACAGCTTCCCTTCCGGACAACGCCTGAGGAAAAGAGGCTTCGTATACAGGACGGTCATCTGGAGCCACAATAGTGAGAGTCGGCATTTCCTCACATTCCGCGAGTTCCAGAATCGATATCAACCTTTGGGAATCTCCTGAATGTGGTACAAGTGGTGGTGCTTACCAAGACACTTCAATGGGTAAAGAACGAACGAACGAAAGTGTGGAGAAACTTTGTGCTGGTGTGGCACCAGGTGTGTCCTCAGCATATGCTTTGTTCTTTCCGAGAGTGTGGGGTTGCATCAAAAAATTTCTTTCTTAACATTTATTAAAGTTTGACGTAGCGATTCACCAACCGTCAAAAACAGATGCAAACCGAGTTACTCGCCGTCGTCGCTCTTTGCTTTCATGAGCAATCTTCTTGTGAGAAATGGCAGGCTCTAAGAGAAGTAGAAGTGGACGGAAACGGGTAAACTCGGGTCTAAACAAAGTGTCCGCGAGACAAAGGGAAGAAGCGGAAATAGCCCGAGTTGAGCGTTCTCTTGACGACATACCACGGTACACTGACCGGTTTCAAATCTTCCGTGTGAACAGAAGGCAGAGGGCGAAACAGATACTTGCAGAGAGTGAGAAAGATACGGATGGATCACTGGGACATCCAATATTCACAGCAACAAGCTTCGCTGAAATCCCACTTTCTTCTCGAACGCTGGATGGGCTTGCAGCTGCGAATTTCACAGAGCTCACCGGAATTCAGAGGACTGCAATTCCTCAGGCTCTGGTCGGAAGGGATATTCTTGCAGCGGCTCCAACAGGTTCTGGGAAAACTCTTGCTTTTCTGATTCCCGTCTTGGAAACTCTGTGGCGAAAGAAGTGGAACACAATGGACGGTCTTGGCGCGCTCATTCTTAGCCCAACTCGCGAGCTAGGAATCCAAATATTCGAGGTCCTTCGGTCAATTGGACGCCAGCATACGATTTCGGCGGGTTTGGTTATTGGAGGGAAAGACTTTGAAGGCGAGAGTGAAAAAGTCGCGTACATGAATGTGCTTGTAGCTACCCCTGGGCGACTCTTACATCACATGGATCACGTTGCCGAATTTGACTGTTCAAGCTTGCAAGTCCTCGTGCTAGATGAAGCGGACCGGATTTTGGATTTGGGGTTCGCTAAGACCCTAGACGCAATTCTTGCGAACTTACCTAAAGATCGACAGACTATGCTTTTTTCTGCAACTCAAACAAAGAACGTGAAGGCGCTCGCTCGCTTGTCGCTTAGGAACCCTGAATACGTAGCGGTTAGTAGTACACTGAAGCAAAGTGCTGAGAACGATGAAAATGACAACCAAGAACGAGAGAAAGGGAAAGAACAAAATGATTCAAATGTGGTAAATATTGTGGGTACCCCGCGAGGTTTGACTCAAACGTATGCGGTAATGCAAGCACATGAAAAGCTTTCAGTACTTTGGTCATTCATAAAAACTCATCTGAAGTCGAAGATGATTGTGTTCCTTGCCACAGGGAAGCAAGTTCGATTTGTATTTGAGACATTTTGCAAGTTACGGCCAGGAATGTCTCTTCTCCACATACATGGAAACATGAAGCAGCTGAAGCGAACAGATATGTATGATCTTTTCTGTCGTACAAAGTCTGCAGTGCTGTTTGCTACTGATGTGGCCAGTCGAGGCCTGGACTTCCCGGATGTGGAATGGGTTGTCCAGGTAGACTGCCCTGACGATGTGGGAACTTACATTCATCGTGTAGGCAGAACTGCCAGATTCAGAGCACAAGGTCGTGCTATGCTCTTCATTAGCGAAGGAACTGAAGAGACTTTTCTGAAACGCCTTGAGGCCAAAGATATACAACTTCGACACACAAGAATCAATCCACAACGTATAACCGACATCACAGCAAAAATAGCTGCCACACTGGCATCGAATCAAGAACTCAAGAAGCTAGCCCAAAGGGCCTTTATGTTCTACATGAAGTCAGTGTACCAACAGACCGACAAGCAGGTCTTTAATGTGGCGAAAGTCGATTACGAAGCGCTCGCCAAGAGCTATGGATTGTCAAACATACCCAAAGTTTCAATAAGAAGCGAATCATCTGATCATCGACACAAGAAACAGAAGTCCACGACTGTATTTGGATATAGAATTATGCAACAGAAAAAGGCAGGACAAAAAGCGGAAACAGCTAGGGAGGACAGTGAAGACGATGAGTTACTCACGATACGGAAAGGTAGAAGCAGCCAAGGGCTTGACGATGTGGACACCGCTGATGACCAAAATTCATTGGTAAGGAACGAAAACCGAAGAACAAAACGAAAGAAGAGGAAGCTTGACCTTGTCGGAAACCTACCGAGTGCTAACAGGATGATATTCACAGAAGATGGCAAGGCCGTACGGGTTGGGGATATGGCGGAGATATCTACCGACGAGGAAGCAAGTGATATTGAGCATGACGGAATCGATGATTACGCAGCCTCTGTGTCTAAGAGGTTGATAAAGACAGCTGCCGAGGATAAGAAAGCCGAGAAAGAGCGAGTACAGTCTCTGCATTCCCGTAGGAAAGCCAAAGAACGGGAACGGAACAAGCTTGCCAAGGGTTGGTCTGAAGATGCAGTCATTAACACTGACTCCAGTGAAGGTGAGCAAAGCCCGGACTTGCTTTCAGACAATGAGGACTCTAGCGATTCGGATACTGATCAGTTACCAAGGCAAAAAAGATCCACAGACTGGGATTCTACGAAAGCCGATGAAATCAAAGCGTTGAAGATCCTTGAAGCGAGGAACGAAGACTCGAGATGATGACAAAGTATATAGAGTATAAATTAGTTTGGACGATAACCAACGGAGGGGCATATGCATAAACGCTCAATCTTGTGCTGGAGTGGATTGATAAAGGGTATCCGTAGCTGTTCTTTCCAATTTTCCATGTTGATCAGCCTCGGGTTGATGCTCATCAAAGCGCATGTCGTCGAAAAATGGCGTTGGTCTTGCTAGGTAGTTACTGTCAGATTTTCTCTCAGTGGAAAACTCCATCACTGCCACAGCCAGCGCTCTTCCTCTGATCTTGTTGCTAGATGAGCTAGAGTAAGTGTCTACTGTAACTGGACGAATGATAGTCCCGGAGTCCGCCTCGCTCTCTCGCCCGATGTGCACTCGTTTTCTCTGTTTGTCTTGAACTCCAGATATCGGTTGCGATTCGTGTCGATTAATCATGTTGACGCTAATTGGGTTCAAGGCACTCGGTTCAAGCGAGTTTGAAGTAGGAGACTCCTGCAGGTTCGTTTCTTCCTTGTCACGAATACTCTTTGCAACTACTTTCTCAGGGCCTGGACCCCGTTGGATCGCCATGTTTGGAGCTTCCTCAGAACGATGCAATCCAGAATAACCGCCCCTTGCCGCCCCATGACCATTAGCCTCGTAGAGATAGGCAACCAAGTGGAACGTGCCTATGCTGTCGACTCTGACCCGAATGCAATGATGAAAACCCTCTTCATGACGTGTAAGAGCACCAACGAATACACGTTCTACCACCCCTACAAGCGATGCTCTGTGAAGTCTTTCCAAACAGGTTTCATCGCCAAGCTGCTTGAGTTCGATATCAAGGACACAACTTTCGGGAAGTGGATGGTCGCATAGATTTCGAACAAGGACTTGTACTGTCCAAAAACATCCAACTTGCACTTCGGTCCGCGAGGAATACGACTTCCTGTCTTCGGAATTTTCATTATGCGGCACTCGTCGCTTGCAGTTTTCATCGATCTGCATGTGAATTTCAGCTTGTGTCGGTAAACTGTTTGACAAAAATCCGACAGCTTCTCTAAATGGAATCTCTGCTCCCCCTCTATTTCGATGTAGCAACTTCCATAAGTCAAAGGATGTAAAGGGTAATGTTCCCTTCCTTCCCAACGCAGGCAAACTCCATTTCACTGTGAAAATAACATCTGCACCACATGTGTCCTCACGCTTTACTGGTGACGACCACGTTGACATTGTTCGCATTTCATTCAGTCTGTCCTTTGTGACATTGCATAGTAGTCGCGCTGAAGCCCCGTTTTCGACGAAACATTCCTCGTCCAAGATAATGTCCATACTGTTTGGAGCTGTTCCTTCCAACTGCTTCAGTGTCCTTGAACAAGAAACACTTGGATCCACCTTAATTGTAGCCGGGGCCGCAACCTCATTTGAAACCTCGATGGCCAACATGCAGAGCCGTTGCTCTTCAAAGTAAGGCAAGCTGTTCCGGGGGTGTTTGTGAAATATGTTCACCTTCCGAATAACAATTGCTGGTTTAGAATTGATGCGCACGTAACTTCTAGATTCTCGAATCATACCTTCGCTGCTCTCCCCTTCGTACTCTACCTGAACTGATACTTTAGGTACCGCTTGCTGTTCGTTTTCGATAAGCTTTTCGTTAGCCATCACGTTTGCACATTTCCCAAGGACTTCCACCGTAAACGACTTTACGTCACCATGGTTTTCAAGGCCTTCTTTTATATCGTGATTGGAAAGATTGTCCTTTACAATATGAAGCGTATCCGAATCACTGGTCTTAACTTCAGCAGACGCCCATTTGATTTTCACGGGCCCGATGTTCTTCATTTCCACGAGGAAACTTCGCCTTTCTCCATGAAAAACGCTCAGGGGTTTTCTAGGAGAAGTTGACTCCGTCGCCTCTCCTTCTGAACTATAGCTCGTCAATGATATTCTGGGCAGCTTATCAATCACATTTACCTCAAAACTCTGCCCACCACTTTCATTAGGACGTAGGATAACCAATATTCCATCAAATATACGAACCAACAAACCCTTGACATGAAAGGAGCCTGTCTGTTTTGGAACGACTTCAATGTGCCTCATCGCTCCGTTCTTCCCTTCTGTCGAAGGAATAGCCATGGTTTCTGATTTCGTCTTCGCAATTCGCTTGGACTCGTCGAGAAGAGTTCTAACTTCAACCGCATGAGTGGCGCTCGTTCGCTCTTCATCAACCCATATCCTAGAAGAAGACTCTGTGAGACTAATTGACGACTTTGAGACTACCTGTGAAAAAGAGGGTTTGGTCTCAGCTTCATTAGATATCAACACAGCAATGAGGTCGACGACGAGATCTGTTGCAATTCTGTTACAAAGGGATACCGAGATTTGGGCAGCTTCACCGCGCACCCATGTCACTGAACGACGCGCAGCAGCAGCAGCTCTCCGACGTTCTTCGTTAATTTCAAAGGCATTGTATATAAATGGACCAGCCTTTTGTGTATCCGGAGCCCCACTCTTTGTCGCAGGCAGGTGACTTTCTTTTCTGCGCAAGAAGAGGTCTTGAGCTTGTAAAGCCTTGATTTCACTTACTTCAAGAATCTCACCAATTCCTGGCAAGAAAGGGGGCACATGCGCCTTTCGCAACGCGGTAACGATTGTCTCATCTGTTTCTCGTCTTTTCTTCCGGGAAAGAGGCGAGATAACCAATGCTTCAGCATACAAACGTGCCGCGGTCCCAGAATCGCCTGCCTCGATAGCATGGTTAGCTGCCGTAAGGAGAAGCTTGCGATTCAGATCAGGCCAGGACTTGAATCCCTTTGGACTTAATTGTCTTTCTGCTGCACTCATGAGCGCGACGGCTGAAGGCCAAACAGATTGTGTGGCATTGAGGTGGCCTAGCCTGTACAAATACATTCCTGCTTTCCTTCTACATCCCATACGCTCACTAAATCGAGCTAGAGCTTCCCATAAAGCTGCCCTCTTCTGAGCTCGAAGACCCTCACCCACGGTCGCTGCGTGCTCTGCGGCATCCAAAGCTTCTTTTCTGCGATTTGTCCATCTCCCTAGAAACTCAGCTAATCTTAAAGCTGCTGCTGCTTCTGGTTCTGCGACGCGCTTCTTTTGATATAGTTTGAAGATTTCAGCATAGTGATCTATTAGACGGTTGCAAAAACTTTCATCGTTCAGTGACCCGCCCGCACCAACGTAGAGCAGAACATGTGCAGCAGACCATCCTTCCATTGCACCAGCCAACCAGAGTCGGTCACTGCTGGATTTAGCTCTTTCAGTAGCCGAGTTGTACCTCACTAATGCTTCTCCTGGTCTACCCATGAGAAGAAGATAATCCCCCTGTACCTTATCGAGTCTCCCAGGGCGTCGTTTCGAAAGCTTGGACTGTCTGTCTACTCCGTGTCGCTCGTCAATGGGTGATAGAATCAACTCAGCAGATGGATTTTCCCGCTTCTTGTAGCAATCTCGGTCAATGACGCTTAAAAGTGTGGAAGCACACTGATACAAATGTGCGCGCACTTCAAGTCTTGTTTCGTGAACTTTTGGCTGCTCAGGTACATAACCAACAGAATAAAATATGGGTATATCACCATTCTTTTCAGTAGCAAGATGTTCTTCCTCGACGAACGAGCGGTTGTGTTCTTCATTCTGTGGGATGAATATAATTAGCCTTTTCACCGGAGCATCCCTAAAGTGACACAGAGAAGAAACAAATTCCAAGCGTGCTTCATCAATAGCCTTCTCGCGATCCTCTGCAGATCCACAGTTTGTGACATCTGCAACTGCAAACACAGCCCAAACTCTGCTGGAATGAAACGCATCCCATTCTGAAGGGGGTCGAGCAAGCAGACTGCCGAAGCTATCACGATGCAGAATCTCATACCGAAGACGAAAGCACGAGTCTACTTCGGGACAATTCAGATTCAACTCAGAGACGTGACCCAAGGCCACTGACGGCGCTGTCCTCGCTCGAGGAAGCGTAGTCGACTTTGCGACCGATAACGCACTTCTGCCCGATGGAATGTCAAAACTGGGCTCCTTCGAAGAAACCAAATCGCCAGCATCATCAGATTTGCTTTGCGCGCTAGAGGTCTCGGACGCCTTCGGAACGTCTTCTGATATATTGCCATCAGGTTTAGTTGCAGCAGTTGAAGCGGTATCACTGGCAGACAAGCTGGAGACACTTCTCGAGGAAACTGGTTTCAACGAAAGCAAATTGTTGCGTCGGAGGCCACGACTAGCATCTCGCACCGATGAACGAGAACGCAGAAGAGAAGAATCATTTGCAGACGCCCATGCCTCCCGATATGCGGTTGGCATGGATGTATATGTCGCATTTGTGGATGCTCGAGGAACTGCATTGCGACGAGGCAATGCGCTGGTTGGGATCTCACGAAGCCACGTGAGATACGAGGTGAGCTCTTCAAATCTCTGATCATTAAGCGCAGTTCCAGCTGGAATTAAAGCAACCCGAACGCAGGCAAAATCGAGGAAAGAACCTCCGGTATCCATTACTTGAAGCTCGAAAAGGGGCTAAACTAGCTTCTTTTGATGGACTGCGGCGAAGCACACATGAACTGATGAGGCGCCCACTGGCACAAGTCAGAGTGGCTTTAGGAGTCAATACCAGAGAAAGAGTTTCGCTTTCATCGGGTGTTGCTCACCGAACAGCATATGCACACGCATCACGTCGATAAGCTCTTCATTCCCACACTCATCAGACGTCCGAGTCCGTACTTGTGAGGATTACCCTTGTATGAAAGTTCGATCTGCTCGATGATGCTGAAGTCAAAAAAGTCGCAGTGTTTCCAGACAGGCTTGTTCTGAGAACAGACTAGCACTACCCTTGTAGATATCTTTACACGGGTGCCAGCTGCCGGTGCATTTGTCAGCAGCCCAGCTCAAAATTTTCGTGCTCAACGTGCTCGAGCGCCGTGTTCACGCGCATGGCTGGACGGTGTAAGCGTGACATACCTGTCACACAAAGATCCTACTTCCAAGTTTGATCAATCGACTCCGAGACAAGGGAAAGGGTACCGTCGGTAGTGTTTTCAATTGTCAAGTTGTACCGTGATGCTGGAACTGAATCTGCAGCTAACCTAGAGAATTGATCGCCCTTAGACAACAAGAAACGAAAGCGCCTGAACGATGCGCTGCACTATGCCCACAGCAAACAAAAAGAACTTACAACGTAAAGCTGCGTTCGATTGCAACATATCCCTTTGCAAAGCCTTCGCCCGAAGAAGGAATGCGTGGCGCTCCCACATTGGTGCAGACTCTTCCGCGCGTGTACGTCTATGTGAGCGATTGCTTTAGTGTAAACAGGCGTCTACTGTTTTAAAATTCATTGCTAACACTCGTTGCTAAGATCAAGACGATTCCGCTATGGCATCCATTACAATACAGATGAGAACAGATCCAGGGTCTGGTCGATCCAGTAACATACTTGACTCGACATTCTTGCTCCGACCGAATCTAGCTTTCGTCATACGCTTGGTGGAGTCACTCCCAACATGAGCTGCTTGAGCTGCTTGAATTAGAGTACTGTTGGGAGTGGCTAAAACATCCGCGGCCGGCTTTAGAGAGTCGACAAGAGTTCGATCACCCACATTTGCCCCACCATGTCGCATCACTGCATTCGTTCCTTGTACGAATGCATCTCGCCATGCAGGAATGGCGCCCTCTTCCGTTTGTTTGTTATAGTGCGCGGCCATTTCCTGAAGAAATATACGAGTGAAAATACCCATTGAACCTCCTGAAGCTCCAGCTGAGTCTGCTATCATACTCAACAGAACGTGGGGATTTCCAGCTGCCTTCGCGTACCTTCCCGATCTTAAATCTTCACTGACTTTCTCGCAGGCCTTACGGACTAAGGTGGCAACCATATAAGGGACAGTTAAACATACAAATTCAGTTAGTATGAATCGTCAGTTTCAGGTCTTTTTCATTTGCGTCAATAAAACGTTTGAACAGATTTCGTACCTGTATCTCCGAGATCACCATCCCCAGTAAGGCGGTCCAAAGCTCCAAGCTCATCGCATCTTGAAAGTAAAGAATGCGTAATTGCCTCGATGTATCTTTCGGTCTGCAAGCTCAAGCTGCTCTCGGAATCATCTATAGTAGGCCTAGTGCTTTGTTCGCCCACTTTTTCGGTTCTCGAAGAGACACTAAAATTGAGCAATGTGGGCATTTCAGAAGGTGGGCGAAGCTTAAATCCCTTTGACCACGATTCGCACGCAGTAGGTGCATGAAGCAGTTGTTCTAGAACCTCGTTTTTCTGAGAAAGCACAAGACAAGTAATCGATACCCCATTCATTTGCAACGACGTCATGAAGGATCCACAGAAAATGTGCACTGGGTACATGTTGCCGTTAATCACTTGACCATGGCCATTATATAGATAATCAGAAACTGCCTGAGTAATAATAAGCATCTCACTTTGTGGAACTGCCCCCAGATTGTTGACCATGATGGCTAGCCCTGTGCATGTTGAGACGAGTTCCTGTTTCTGACTTAAGGCGGTGTCAAGCCGTCTGCATATTTCAGACACTAGATTTCTTGCGAATTGCGTCATATTCTCGAATCGTATAGTTTGTCTCTCCGCTCCAGGTTCTCCGTGAATACCCATACCAAGTTCGACTTTTTAGCAGAAATTCAAATGGATGAGTTTGTAACGATGATTATGGAGGTCAGCCCTTCTTTAAAGTAGATGAGGGAAGCGGTTATAAACATGAAGCAGTTCTATACTTACTTTCATTGTTCTTCAGTCTATTTTCGTCAACTTCATGCCCTGGAATCGTGCATGGTTCCAGAGCAACGCCATAACTAACCATTGAAGCTGCTGCTGTTTCCGCGATCCTGGCGACTTCATCCAATGATCTCCCCTGTTCAGCGGCTGCTCCTGCTAACTTGAGAACAAATATCGTCCCAGCAATACCTCGCTTATCTCCTAGATGCGGCAAGGCCACATCGTCCTCTACGAGAATCATTTTCACTGGTAAATCAGGATGAGATTGCTTGAGCTCGTGAATGGCTTCACCGAAGTTGAGTTTATCGCCTTGATAGTTCATTACGACAACCAAGACTCCAGTCGACTTCGTGGCTACAGCTCGGAGCATTGTGGATACAGCTGACGCCGAGGGCGAAGCGAACACTTCTCCTGCCACAGCTGCCGTAAGCATACCCTCTCCGACATAGCCGGCAGCCATGGGCTCATGTCCACTACCCCCTCCACTTACGACGGACACCCTTGGAGTTTGAGATCCATCCGCGACGGCTGTTCGAATTGCGACATTATGTTCTCCACTAGGATCAAGGAGGGTGACAAGGTACGAATTGAGCGCCAAGCCACGCATCAGGTCTTTAACTACGGTATCTCGACCATTAATGAAGCGTTTCGCCATATTGCGGGTCCTAACAATCCTGATTTCCTTGGACAAGGTTGCGAAGACTTTGAAATACCAGTAAAGTAATCTGCGCCTTTGTTCACGAATCTGCGTCTCATATATCACGAGTTCTTAACTGAGATGCAATTTGAGAGTCCCAGACTAGCGAGCTACTTACATCAATTCACAGCAACAACTTGGGTTTCCAGTATTAAAATCCGTGCCAATAGGAAAAGATCATAGCTGGTATTAGTGTGATCAAGGTTCCTAGAGAAACGAGAGGTTTGCCGGGCAACAGTTGACAGAGCAACAGGTTCGAAAATTGTTGGGCGGGAGGTCAATGCGAAAGCATTTGCTTTCGCTACTAAAAGGTTCGCAATCTGTGGCGCAAGAAACGGACGGACCCAAAAACGGGTAGCGTTCTACGGTCGCACGAGATTCCAGTACAAATTTCTGTTGCTCGAAGGTAAAGGGCTACGCAGCACGTATAAAACAGAGCTTACACATACACATAACCCTATTGAGGGACTTCTCCCTCTCTCCATTCCTCAAGTCTTTCATATGTTTGTCATGAAAGGGTTTCTTGGTGTCGGCGAGAACAGCGCCTTATGCGAACTTCAACGTCAACAGCAACTCTTAAATCTAGAACTGTCAAGAAATCACTCATTAAGTATATATGGCTAGACACCGTACTTCTATGCTCCATCTTTCCGGTGCATTAGGGGAAGGAACTGCATTTTCGAAAGCACTGTGAAAGCTGAAGGTACACGGTTGGTTCGCGCTGCTATCAGCGTGCGTACCGCCCGATTTCGCCAAAGTCCCCCCAGAGTCCCATTGTTTGATGAGGAGCGCTTCCTCACGAGTCATGGCCGGATATGTATACCATGCGTGACGATTCGTGTATTTGGTGAAGTAATTCTCCCCAATACGATCTTGATAATGAATCTCGAATACTACCAACTCGTCTGGAAGTACGGTGCGCGCATCACAAAGCGCTAAAGCATGTGTGGCAACCGGTTCATTTGTTATGTTTCGCCAAACATTTACGATTGCAAAACGCAGCTCACCAGCTCTGGCCTTGGCCGCTAGCTTCGGAGGCACTAAGGTATCGTCTTTTCCCAGCAGATGTCCAAATGTGTCGTTACTTCCTGGCGATTGAGCAAGTCTCTCAAGGCGTTCTGGTGCACTACGCAGTGTATAGTCGCCGTGAACGATATGGACAGGGTCCTGAACCTCCTGTCCACCAGAAATTTTCTTCTTGTTGGCCTTTCCACCAGCTGAGCGTACGTTGTGGTCAAAGGCAGACACATAACTTGCTCCCGTTGCTTCCCTAACTATGCTGACACATTCCTTGTAATAATGTTGTACTACGTCGATGTGATCAAGAAAATTGAACTGCTGGGTCGGAGGTTTGTAGATGAGCTCAAAGCCATTTCGTTCTAGGGAAGGTCTATCCTTGGCACAAAGGCCACGTGCGTTCACAATCGGGACCTTCTGACGGTCGTACACGACACCATGCATAACCCCATCGTTTCCATATGCATCGCGACGCATGAGAACTTCACCATTTCGGTGCAGGGAGGATGCAACTGATGGCGCCATGTAGTTCAGCCATCCCTGACAATTCGCATCCATACTTATCTCCAATTATTCCGGCCACAAGCGGAAAAAGAACGAACCTAAGAAATCAAGTCTTCACCCAAGATTTGTCAACATCGTTTGACAATCGCTCCGCGAGCGGTCGGTTAACCCTTTTCACACTTCCAGCACTGCACTACTAGTGGACCCTGAATCTGCTGCTACGTGGTGGAAGCCTCCTGTGTGGAATCAAAATGGGATATGTTTTTATGATGCGAATCAGTTATCTATCATACTTTGTCTCTGCAAGATGCTCGGCGCTATTCCGAAACCTGCCTAAGATTCCATTCACCATAGATACAAAGGAATGTCTTTTAACAAGAACAGAAAACAATAAGGGCTAAGAGGGTTACTCATTCTATCAAGTTCTGAGTTGTAGAAATAGACGGCCTGTTCGGAGAATCGTCCTCTCAGAAGGTGGATTCTACTCAAGTGGGGACATGTTGACAGAATTGCAGTGCATTTGGTTAGTGCTTTAGGGGAGCGAGCCACGAAGACGTGGATAGATTGGCTGCAGTTCTTAGTATGGCAGAGAGACCCGTTGTTTTTCAAGTACATGGGATTGCGCCTTGAGGGATTCTTGGGCTTGTTAAAACTATGCATTCCCATGTATTCGACGTCGCTCTGCAGGGCATGAACTCTGAGCGAAATAATACCTTTGTCATAACATGTTGAGGCTTCCGTTGTAGTGTGCGAGAACTATCCAACAGCTTCGAATGGCAGTCATTAGCATGAATGTATGACATACGAGTTCTTGGGAGTTAATTTGAGTCTATTACTTCATATAGCATCACAGTAATCGCATGCAACAGATATACGCTTCTTTGTCAAAGAGATGTTTTCATTTTCATTTCAAAGAGCTGGTAAAGCGCCATACATAGAGAGCATTCTGGCCATCCGAGGAGGGTCCAAAGCTTTTGAGGCCCTCACATCCCCATTCTTGGGGCGTTAATATTCTTTACGTCCTCAGATGCCTTTACAGGACGACTCTCGTACACTGTATTTACCGCTTCCCTCTTGTACTTTGTGTACTCCCCCTTCAAACCAATGTATCTTATCTCTGTAAATTCTGCTCCAAAGTTAGCACTGACAAACAGCCATAGTTTGCTTACATTCTGAAACTTTGTGTACTTAGTTGGATACTCGATGACACCATCCACATTCCGTTCGGTAAGATCCCATTCCTGTATCGGCCTCTTTCTCTCGACGCTCGAAAAGTCCAGAACTTCATCGTTGATGTACGCCTTCATATGAGATGGATTCTCTATATCTCCAGCTCCAATTATGCAAATTGACTTAATCTTGACAGGAGAAACAAACGGAATACACATAAGTAATTGCTCATCAGCATCGCTCTTCAAAGTTGGCAGCGATGGATCAGATCGCTTATGCCAGGGACGAAGGACATGCTTGAGTGAATCTGGCTGTGCTTCATTTAAACAAATTAGTGCGTTGGTATTAACTTGTTCAAACAGCGCCCATGCTTCGCCACCTGCTTCATCATCGTGATCATGGTCATGATGTTCATGACCGCAACTGTGTCCACTGTGTCCACTGTGTCCATGCCCACCGTCCATGAGGAATAGAACCGTGGTCACAAACGGTGTTACTTCCCTTCTAAACGGTAAGAAAAAAGGAAAAGCTGGTAGAATGACGACGGTTGCACTCGACGGCAAGTTGCACAGATGCTCTGTACTGTTTCAGGGACGTCAGATACGCTTCATATGACAATCGTGATGTTGTTCTGCTTGAGGCGAGGCGGTTTGAAAATAGATATCGCAATCTACAGCTGCTGGAAGGAAATCCATAACCGTGAAGCGTTAGGGGCCCTGAATGCTAAAGAGAGCTGGGGAGCCCAAATCTTTACACGGAAGCCTCTTGGCCAAGTAGCCCTTTTTTGATCCGGACCGCAGCGGATCCAAAAAATTTTGGCTTCATAACAGTTTTGAGTCAACTTTCGATCGCGCATGGTGATTTCCCTTTCGGTTTGTACGAAGGTAAGGTTTAGACACGACGGTAACTCTTCACCCATCCGCACAGCAGGACGCTGACGTTGTCCTTGCTTTGAGCACATGCTGAACTTCGTTTAGGGACACGTTTTCAAGCTGCTTTTCTTTAACCTCAACACACCAACTTTAGAGCATCTATATTCTTGATAGTATTTCGTGAACAATCCTTTCACCATGGCAAAGTACTTACCGGAAATGAAGCAACTCATGGAAAAGCGTTTAAATCGTACGTTTTGCAACAGAAAACTTTCTCCGCCAAGAGAATATGAAGACTAACGACTCTCGAGTTCCGGTTTTGTTACAGTTGGGCTTAACGCGAATCGAAAAGTTGAAGGAACACTGCGAGGATATGATCAGTTTATGAACATTGTCTTAGACGACTGCGTAGAAATCACTGCAGACGGGCAAAGAAGAAATATGGGTATGAGCGTCATTCGCGGAAATTCTATCTTAACCATGGAGACGCTTGCCTCGCCCAAGAGATAGCATGGAATACCATATTTATCTCTTGACTCCGCATTTAATTGGAGCTTTTGTGGAGTGCGCGGATTCGACTTTTTCTATGACGTACAACTTTTATGCGTGTGGATGATGCTTGTTCGCTGTTCACATACAAAAATCTTATCTCACGAATGCTCATTGTTTGTTATGAACGAGGTTCTATTCTATTGTTCGTCATCATGTGGGCACAGGACATCTTCTTTCATGTCTTATAGAGCATGGGACAGACCTTCTATCCAAAGGAAACCTAAGATTTCAACGACCGCTCTGCACTGTCGTCGACAGCCTTCTTATCTGTCCTTTTGCAAGCTTAGCGAAGTAATTCCTCTACGTAAAAAGCTATGTTTGGCCAAATGGAAGCCCCACGAACCGGTTTGCGGGGAGGGAGAGATCCCGTCACATACCACCCGAAGGTTTGTAAGGAAAAGTAGATGTCGTAAATGCTGCAAAATATGGTAGGCTGCCCTAGCCCACATTAATACCCGATTCTTGCACTGACTGAGAAAGACGGAACAATGTATGCTTCTCTGCGGCACGACGTCGTTAGTTCTGGTCTGCCAAGAAATCGAGCTGGGTCTGTGTTCAAACGTATCCTTCCTACAACAAATGCTGTCGAAGCCAACTCAGCGGACGGTACGGACAGAAATAGAGAGCGTGGCTGTGATGTGGTTACGATTATTCGTAGCTTAAGGCCCATGCTGCCTCGTGGCGTTCTAGTACTTGTGTGCTGATCCATTTCAGTTGTTCCCTACGTTGAACATCAATAGATTTCGCTCGCAGCGTTGCTAATTCGACGCGAGAATTCGTGATACTGGTGCATTCTTTTGACAATACTAAGACTTGATGATGCCTGAGAATGTAGTAATGTTGGTGTGTACGGTTATAATCCAGAAAAGGCAATGAGAATCAAAGGTATTCTCTTTACGTCACATTGCAGACATTGCTGCAAGAAATAAGTAACGCTCGAGGAATGCTTCGCAATGCGCACGATTAGTCGGTAGAGTCAATAGAAACCTCGACAATAACTCCTGGCTCGATGCTAATACTGGTGATCTGCTTCACGATGTCGGTTGAGGAGCGAAGATCAATCAGTCGCTTATGAATTCGCATTTCGAAACGATCCCAAGTATTGGTTCCTTCGCCGCATGGCGATTTACGAGTGGTGATACGGAGAGTTTTAGTGGGCATGCGAACCGGACCTTTGACGCGAAGGTCCTTGTCCTTCGCTCCGCGGATGAGATCGGTGCACACCTTCTCGAGCGACTTGACATCGCGAGAGGTTAGCGTGATGCGGATTCGCTGCTGCTCGGCTTGCGATTCATAGCCGGGCTTCTTTAACGTGGCCATCTTCGGGGATGCTGGCGACTTACGGGGCGGTCCGCAGCGGTGACCAGCTTGATCGGGATGGATGTGAGAGAGAGAACGTTGACCACGACTGGGTGGGCACGAAGGGGGATGGGAATCAGCTCTTTGAGGACGACGGCGGGCGGCACACTGCCCCCCGCCGTTGCGTAATTGCGAACGTGACAATTATTGTGTCACGCATTAAATTCAGAACAGCTGTGTGCTCAAACACGTCGCGCACTTACGTCACGTGGCTCAAACCCGGCAGCTTGAAATGTATGGCTGGTCCGCTGCGAGGTTGCCCGTATACTGCACCGCACCGCAGATATCATTAAGTTTGGGACTCCAACCATGTTTCAGGACCCTGGTATTTGTGTGCGTTATCGCTTCCTGCGCGCACCCCGTACATCTTCTTTACTATGGAATGCTGCTTTCCTCTGAAGAGCAACTCCGTTTGACGCAACTGACCACCTGGACTTCGCAGTAGCGCTTTTCTCATAATCAAAGCGTCTCTTACCTGCCTCAGAACAACGCGTTGCTTCCGCCATGGAAGCGTTTGTTACTGCTCCGCTGAATTTTCTGCACAGTTGCGCTCATCATTCGCTGCACAAAAGGTCTTGCGGAACGTTTCAGTCTCACACATATCCTCCTTCGCAAAGACGACGGCGGAAAGATACTAACTTGATTGCGCGTCAGCAAACACCATCTCAACAACCTTCAGCAAAAGATGAAAACACGAGGGTTGCATCTCATAAAGGGCAAGGCTTCATGTTTTGGGGACCTCCGGGTTCAGGGAAGTCAACATTATGCGAAGCTCTTTCTCAAACACACGGTCTTGTTCACATATCAACGGGCAGTTTGCTTCGAGCTCATGTGCTATACGAAACTCAATTAGGTGTCAAAGCAAGTCCATATGTTCGGAGGTCCACACCAGTTCCCGATGAAATTGTCATTCCAATGGTACTGGAACGATTGCGACATGTAGATTGCAGGGATCGCGGTTACCTGCTTGACGGATTTCCCAGGAACGTCGACCAGCTTAATGCGCTCAACAGAGCTGGGTTTCATTATCGGATTGCCTTTATGCTGCAAGCTACTCGCGACACTCTGGAGAGACGCATCCGCTACCGTCGCCTTGACCCAGAAACAGATAGTTTATACAACCTGAAACTTCGACCCGCTGATAGTCAGGAAGTGCTCGAGCGTTTAGTGATTCTGGACAAGGACCGTGCAGCGAATGTACCGGAATTGTTCGCGAGCTATGGGCGTGCCACGGCTGAAATGTTCGAACTCTTATCCCCTCGCTCCGAACGAATAGACGCTGATCGCGATTTTGATGATGTTCTCGAGGACATCAGCTTACGTATCGAACGTTCAGGCGTTCGTAGACTCCACAAAAAGCCCAGATCGAAAGCTCGTGTTGCGCCTCTTGTGGCTGCCCCGCCAGACCTTTTGGGGCGAGCAAATGCGGTTCGTGAACATAAAGTTGGGGATCGACCAGCATCAGCTGCCGCAGCAATGCGTGCAATGAAAGCGATTACGACCAGCCAATATCGAGATGGCGTCCTCTTGAACGAGAAGGCTCCTATTACTCTTGTTCGCTGTGATGGATACATATGTGAAAGGGAAAGCGTGGCAGATAGTCACATTGCCTTTCGTGGTGCTGCAACGGAACAGGTTATGCTTCTGTGGAATCAAAGACCCCAAACAGTTTTGTTGCTGGTGAAAAAAGACCCGAATTTGATGCGGACCGTGATAAAAGCGGCCCGGTATCTCCTTGAAGTTGAAAACTTGAAGGTGATTGTTGAACCTCAGGTGCAAACAAGTGCACTTGCTAATGGGCTCTTTTTAGATACGTTTGCATCATCTGAAACCTTGCATCAAAAAGTGGACCTTGTTATCTGCCTTGGTGGTGATGGACTCATCTTACATGTATGTACGCTTTTCAAAACAGCGGTGCCGCCAGTAGTAAGTTTCAACCTTGGTAGTCTTGGTTTTCTTACTCCATTCCAGTATGAAGATTTCCAGAGTGAAATTGGAGCCGTGCTGAAAGGAAATTGCAATCTAAGCCTGCGAATGCGGTTAACTTGCGGGATTATAAGGGATGGCTATGTTGAACAGGAATTTCAGGTGTTGAACGAAGTCGTCGTGGATCGCGGAGCGTCCCCATATTTGTCCAACCTTGACTGCTATTGTGATGGGAAATACATTACAACAGTTCAAGCTGACGGAATTATCATGTCCACTCCCACAGGATCTACAGCATACTCGATGTCAGCAGGTGGCTCAATGGTACATCCGTCCGTACCAGCAATTTTGTTCACTCCGATCTGTCCGCACAGTCTTTCTTTTCGTCCAATTGTCTTCCCAGATTCTGCACAGTTACGCATCGAGATTTCAGAAGACGCGAGATCGCATGCGTGGGCAAGCTTTGACGGAAAATCAAGACAGCAACTTCGACGGGGTGATGGGTTACTCGTTGAAATGAATCTGTTCCCCGTCCCGACAATCAATAAAACGGATCACACCGGGGACTGGTTTCAATCACTTGATCGTGCGTTTAATTTCAACAGTAGGGCCATGCAGAAGCCATTATCAAGGAAGCGATTGCTTCGCCCTCCTGTGAAGGATAATGGAACCTATAATGCCGGAGCAATGAGGAAAGAAGTCAAGGGGGAAGAGAATGGTGCCCCACACGCTGACGTGAAAGATGGGATAAATTCACCCCCAGAAAGCAATGAGAGATAGCTGACGCCGTGATTGGAATGCAGCTGTCTCGCACCGAAGCCTCCTAGAGAAATAGTTCCTTTTTTTCGGTTTCGTGAGAAGATTACGCTCTTGGGAACAACGCTTCTACGATGTCAAACAAACCTTACGACAGTCGCAATACATTTCTGTACAGGAAAATCGTTAGCATCTAAGTGTAAACGGGTGCTAAACTTAGGAGGATATGACCATGCGCGCTGGGTATGAGCTCAAGAGCGGTTTCGTTCTATACCCCTAAGCGTCATGTGAACGTCGCTCATATAACAAAACAACGAATGTGCAACTATCTACCCATGCCTCACAGTATTGCATGGTGTTTCTTAACTCAACGCACAGGTCAAAGATGGCGTTTCCATGAGTTCAACATGTGAAGTCAGATGTGATGTTTGGATCAGGCACGGGAAGGGTTCTCCATGTTGTGTACATAGTATGCATGATGAAACAAAAGCCATGAAAGTTCCATGAGATGGAGAATTCATACATGCGCTCTCTTTCTTTCTCTCTTTTGCGGGTACAATATTTCAATTACTACTTACTGCAGCGCGCCTCTGTTCAAAGAAACACTCTCTCACTAGCTATGACTGCTGGAGCTCAGATTGGCTAACCACCACAACTGGGTCCCTTTTCATAGGGGGATGGAAACAGCTTAAAAGGCATAGGGCTGTTTATGTCTGACGTCGGGACTACCTGCAAAGATAACGTTATCCTTAGGGATACTCACACTCGTACGTATACAGCACGAGATGTACAGGGCGCATTATTACAATATCTTGTATCTCACAGAAAGTTTTGACGGCCTGAAGTTTTTGTCGAGATTTGTTGTCGACATGCGATCGGCTACGGTTGTGGAGGTGTGCTGACGAGCAGTCCTCTTTTCATGGAGAGAGGGAAACCCCGGGGGGGTAAGGAGAACTTCTCGTTAAAGATTATTCGGGTTTGCTGCTTCCTTTCGCGTCTGTATTGCTGTCTCAAGACTAATGAAACTGGTGTTTAGCGATACTGCACTCTTGCGACTGGTAATGGAGAGCTTTCGTGGAGTTCCCTTACCGCTTCATTGGTGGGAGGATGCGAAGGCTCAGGAAATTCCGCTAGTTGGAAAATAGATCCAGCGTGACTAAGTCCAGAGGCTAATCACCTACAATGGTAGCCCAAATTTGGAGCAGAACAAATATTGAACAAACTGTTGGACCAGAACAACTTAAAAGCTGAGCAGGGCAAACTTCGTGGACAGGTAGTCTTCAAGACTGTCGTGTCCACCCTCTCTTCCTAAGCCACTCTCCCTCAGGCCGCCAAACGAGGTGGAGGCCGCACTGAGAGTTACATCATTCAAGCCAACCATTCCATATTGTAGCTCGCGCAGTCCTCGCATCAACCTACCCATATCCCTAGTATACACGTAGGCGGCTAACCCTGCTTGTGTCTTGTTTGCCCGATCCCACACTTCCGACTCGCTGCTAAACTTGAGGACGCCTATGACAGGCCCGAACGTTTCTTCCCTGGCAATTAACATATCATCTGTTACTTTTGTCAACAGCGTGGCGTCACAGAAGTTGCCGTTAATTGTGCCCCCGACGACGCATTTTGCCCCACCATGCTTCGCATCCTCGAACTGAGCACGAATTTTCTGAATCGACTTGTTACCGATCAATGGCCCAATATCGACATCACCGAAGCCATCTCCGACCTTGATGTCTAGCAGCTTTTCTTGCAACATGCCTATGAAGCGGACGTGTACATCTTCGTGAACGAATATGCGGTTGGCGCACACACAAGATTGTCCACTGTTGCGAAGCTTGTTTTTCAGGAGTCCTGCCACCGCTCTGTCCAAATCAGCATCGTCAAATACAATAAAAGGCGCGTGACCTCCCAGTTCCAAACCGACACGCAGAACGCGTTGAGCGGCACGTTGCCCCACAATCTTACCAATATGCGTAGATCCCGTGAATGATAGCATTTGCACAGAAGGTGCCGCTAAAATATGATCTACAGTTCGTTCTGCCTGTTCCGTAACTAGTACGTTGAGAAGTCCACACGGCGCTCCAGCTCGACGACCTAACTCGGCAAGCATCAACGCGGCGAGCGGTGTGAACTCAGAGGGCTTGGCAATGACTGAACAGCCAGCTGCCACAGCCGCCGATACTTTTCTTGCCAACATTGCAAGCGGGAAGTTCCATGGCGTGATAGCCAGAACAACTCCAATCGCCGACTTGGTGACAACGGAGCGCGATGTGGCAGACAGGTCCACCGTGGAAGTATTCGAAGCATGCAAAACATGCTGAGCATTCCAGTCGAAGAAACCGGCCGCGTAATCTACTTCACCAAGACCCTGTGCATACGGTTTTCCATTCTCAAGCGTTATCACGCGAGCAAGATCATGACGTGCCTCACGCATGAGTTGGACCCATTTTTGTAGCAGTTGTATACGATGGTCTATGTGAGTGTCACGCCATTCGATCTGAGCTGAAGTAGCCGAATCTATGGCACGTTGAACTGCTTCCGGTGTCGGTTGGGCAATTGTGGTAACGAGGCTGCCATCAGATGGATTGAAGATTTTCAACGGCTCCGGGCCTTCAGACTTACAGGCGTCGTTATCGATAAAGGAGGCGCGGGGGAGCAACGTGGGGTCTTTGAGACCGAGATCTGATTCATTGGCGTTGACAATTACCATGCTGAGTTCTCGTTAAGACTACACGAAGGCGAATTGACGCGCGCTTTGGTTCAAAGCTGCAGTCAATATCGTGCAGATGAAATGGTCCAGACGGTGTGTCAGACTGCTTCGCCTTATATGCTAGCTTTCGGGGTTCGGACGTGAACTTCATCGAGATGGTCAGCGGAAGCAAGCGTGACACAACAAGAGGTGAAGGTATCACAAGAGATACGGTGGCACACGACACTGGTGGCTTATCCCAGGCTTATCCTTATTTCCAGAGAAAGGTCCTTTCTGTTGCGTAAAAAGTTTTCCAGCCTTCTCTCACACGCTGTGTAACATTCCGAAAGTAGCGTACCCTTCGTAAATGTCCAATTTGGGCAAGTCCAAATCTCAAGCCAACTCACAACCTAACGAATCCTGTGACACGGCGCGCTGAGTCACAAAGCTTTTTTTTAAAAAAAAAAATGAACTCATTCTCCTGCGACAGCCAACGTGTTTTGCGTTCTGCATCCCGGTCCGGGATCGAACACGTCGGCGAGCAAAACGCAAGCAAAACGCAAAACACGTTGGCTGTCGGCGAGCAAAACTCCAAGAGGATACAACACAGCCGAGAATAGATAGACTCAATGATCTATCATCATGATACACACTGAACCCAGCGGATGGTAAACGGCTTGATCATCGCCGTGCGTCGACCTGCTTCACATAAGCTAACCATCGCGAACAGCGACTAAAAGAATTGTCAATCTGTGGCACGACGTTAGCCAAGGCCCTTGGCCCAAGGGTAGTTAAACTATTGCACCTGAAAAAGATAGTAAACATTTTCGTTCTAATCAGGTTACGGATAATGAAGCTGAAAAACGTGAATTGCGCTGCGCAACAAATCGTGGAGAGCAAGGGAAAAAAGTTTTTCCTCTCCCGTGTTCATCCTTTAAGATTGCGCTACGAAGACAGGACCCTGCAAGAAGAATATACTGCCGGCTTGCTGGAAGACAGTGGACAAGAAGTCTCGACAAAAGCTTCCACATCACATTGGTGTGCGTGCAACAACAATGACGTTCAAATGGCTGATGCAATGTCGAAGTAGCTGAGCAACTGACTCCGGCCCGATTCGATGGACACCTGGGATAGCTAAGAAAGGTAAGAGGGCGATTAGGAGTTCGCACTGTAGAAATACGCTTTATCCTCACTCTCCCCTCACCTTGCAATTTACTGAAAGAGGTTTGTATTTGTCCGCAATTTGCGAGCATTAATGCCATGTTGCTTACGGTGTGTTCCCTCGATAAACATCTTCAGCTCTCTAGAGAATCATTCGTCCCCACCAATTTTTTCGGGACATTGTCTCACAAACGTGCTCTCCTAAACTGAGATCATCCAAAAACTGACTACTGCTGCACTCCGCACACTCTTTGAACCTCATAGAGAAAGTTTACGAGAGCACGTTTGTGCGAACGTGGCAGCAGGAAGGAATTTGGAACGCAGGTGTTCACACTTGCTTACATCACCAGCACATTTGGTATTACCCTTGGTACGACGGCACGTGGCACGTGCCGAACGTTTCTCGCCGTTGATGGAGGCAAGCTGTTCGCACAAACTGTACCAACGAGTACTGACACGTCACGTCACGTTGAGCCTGAGCTGACGCTGCAAATTATGCGCGATAGCCCTTGTATAGAAAAACAATCGTTTGCGACAGGAGTGGTTGCCAACACCGCCAACGCGGGCGTCTACTTCCGCAGGAAATCACTGCAGCATCTTTCGCATACAACCCGTCGAAAGTTCGCTTCCTTATTCACGCCGCAGCCCGTTCTTGAACTCTTAGAGCTAGTGCCCGACATTTCCAAACGCCGCCCATTCTCCGCTGAGCATGCGACCACTCCATGCGGATGACCTACCTCCGCAATTCAATGAAAGTCAAGAAACCATTCCACTTTTGGCGCCACAGAAGTCACGACCTACTGACCATGTCCATAGTCTACGTCAAGCGGCTTTTAACCCGCAACTGTTCGGCTATTCTATGATGCTCTTCTCCGCAATGTGTCACGCTCTAATGTCTTTTTTCGTGCATCTCAGTGAGACTCATTTCGGCTTTCCAACTGGCAGTGCAATTTTGGTTCGTGGATTGGTTGAGATCACATTGGCGACACTGTATCTGTACAATAACGTTGATATTGGTTCGTATCTTTCTGATATTACACCGTCTATGACGCTCTCTCTAGTGTCTAGAGGCGTGTTTGGTAGCACGGGGGTCATATGCTTGGTAGCTGCCCTGCATTTCATTCCTGTCGGAGACGCTGTAACACTGTTCTTTTGTAATCCTGCAATTACGATGGCTCTGTGCGCAATATTTTTACAGGAGCCTATCGGAGGATTAGATTGTCTAAGTCTGCTGGTATGTTTCCTCGGCGTAGTTCTTGTTTCACGGCCTACTTTTTTCCACTTCCCTTGGCAAGCAGACACGAAAGAGAACGTGACACCCATGTCAATGACAGGGGTATTACTAGCGTTACTGGGTGCCTTTCTAAACGCATCGGCGGCCACAGTAACACGTCGAATGGGTCTCAGAATGCATTTTATGATCAACGGAATCTCATTGTCAGTTTGCATGCTTCTAATCGCCTTTGCGTTAAACAGAACTGAAAACTATGTTCAGTTGTACACCAATATCGCCGGCACTCTATTAGCTTCTCTTGGATCAATGGCCGGGTTTTGTAGTCAGGGCTTCATGAACAAGGGGTTGCAGTATTGTCGTGGGGGGCCTGGCTTACTGATTAGAAGTCTAAGCATTCCGTTTTCTTATTTGCTTGGGCTTAGCTTTCTCGGCGAGAGATTCTCTGCAGAGACGCTATTCGGCGTGCTGCTGGTGTTTGCTTCAAGTGCAATGATTGCGTTGCGCGAGTTCGTGACCCGCGGTTCCTGATGAGCAGGCGGCAGGGTCGCACGTCACGCGAACGAGCTCTTTTCCCAGCGTATACAGTGTACACTATACACGTGGTTATTCGTTAGATAGCATGACATCAATTTGTCGTCTAACATGCCATTGCACGCTCATTGGATGCACCTCTGTAAAATCAATGCGCTGTCGTCAACCGCTCGTTCTGCTGGGCATCGCATCGCAGCTGCGAACCTCAAAGTGAAGCTCGAACCCATTGCTCGCCACTTCGCCGCGTCCCCTTCCCGCACGGAGATTCTGTTTCTCACTGGCAGCCAGCACACTAACATCACGAGGTCACCAAGCTTAACCTACAACTTTCTTCATCCGAAAATGGGAATCACCGCCTTCGTAGCCCCGACCTCTCTAATCAAACGCACCGTTTTCGCCCCAGCAGCTCCTCAACGGCCCGCCACATGCACTCGTCCACATCGCGCCGCTCCAAGAGCCGCCGTTGACGTGCCAGCTCCAGCGAAGGGACAGGTCGTCGTCTCTCCTTCAATTCTCTCGGCAAATTTTTCAAAGCTTGGAGAAGAAGTGCGCGCCATCGATGCAGCGGGATGTGACTGGGTTCATGTCGATGTCATGGATGGTCGGTTTGTACCAAACATAACGATTGGCCCATTGGTTGTCAAGGCGCTCCGACCGGTGACGAACAAACCGCTTGATGTTCATCTTATGATTGTTGAACCAGAGCTTATCATTCCAGAATTTGTTAAGGCCGGTGCTGACATTATTTCTGTACATTGTGAGGGAGAAAGTACCATTCATCTTCACAGAACTCTCAATCTCATCAGGGATCTTGGATGTAAGGCTGGCGTTGTTCTCAATCCGGCTACTCCAGCATCTGCCATTGAATACGTTCTTGATCTTTGTGACCTTGTGCTCGTCATGTCAGTAAACCCTGGCTTTGGCGGACAAGGTTTTATCGAATCTGTCGTACCGAAGATCGCTGCAATCCGAAAAATGGCTGATGAGCGTGGTCTCAATCCATGGATTGAGGTTGATGGTGGCATCAAAGGACATAACGCGTATAAGGTTGTAGAAGCTGGTGCAAACTCTATTGTATCAGGGTCTGGAGTCTTTGGCGCATCGGACTATGCCGATGCTATTGCTGAGATTCGCGCTGCAAAACGTCCTGCTCTGGTGTAGTGCATGCAATTCACTTCTGCAAAAGTCTCTGTCATCTGCTTTTTTGTGTTTTTGCTATGGAGTAGCCAAGTTCTCACTTCTGGATGCCGGCAGTAAACATATTTGATTTCATGAGATCGTCAGTTATGGCCACCCTTTGTACGTCCCGCATCCCTCGAGCATACGTGTTTGTGCGTAAATCTGCACGTACATCTCACATCGCGTCCTTCAGACTTCCTCCTTGTATCCGTTTGTGTCAGATCTAATGTGAATGACAAACAAGGCGTACTTTCAAACGAACACACGAGGCCGACTTCTCATGGACCCTTCCAGGTCTCGAGCACAGGAATCGTTCTCGCTGCGCCGCATGACTGGGACAAAGATGCTGCTGTTCATCATAAGTTTACAACAGGGATTCCTTGGAGACGCTTGTCAATCAACCCACCTGCCTCTAATTAGTTCCGTCAAGTCTTGGTCGTGAAACGAGTTTATGCCCAACAGTCAACATCAACCTGAAGAACATGACCATCCCAGCCCCTCCCAATCCCATAATCGCGTACTTTGTTTTCACTGCTTTGATCCCAAGAGAGGCGATACAAACCATCGCAAAGCAAAACAGAACAAGGTGCGGCAGATATCTCTCCCAGAACAGCAGCGGCTCAGCCTTAGACTTGATTACACTCAGCGAGCGTTGGGCACCAGGAGATCCGGATGTTCCAGGTATAGGAACTACACCTAGCATGATATCAATCCCGTCTTGTCTTTGGCCGTCTAAAAAGTTTTGATACATGTAGCGACGAATAGCCCGCATTCCGTCTTGAGCCATCCCAATCTTAGATCTCTTACCCGTGCGTGTAAAGTCCGTCTTGAGGGCTCCTGAACCGGCGTACACTCGAGACAAAGCATCGGCATGATCAGCCCAGGTCTCCTTGAACTGCTTTTCGAAGGCCTGGAATTTAGATGTGGAACAAGAGTCCACGTCGCTATCCAGTACACCCATCACCTTCAGGGCCGCATCCATGATCTGATGGGCAATAGCGCTTTGCACAACGTTAGTCCGATCCAAACTGTCTACGCAGTTAGTTCGCACAACACCTCTTTGACGCCGAGAAATACCAGATGCAGTTCCATCTTTGGTATAGAAGTAGCTGTAAGCGCTCAAGTCTGAATCAATAGAAGGCAGCAAATCTTGATCTACTTTCTCATACTTCATCCCTTTCGTTTTGGAATGGAAGTCCCAAGGAACAAAGTGAAGCTTTGAGTTTTGCATTAGCTCAACCGCGGTTTTCAGCCCATCAAAAAGCGCCACTTCGCCGCCTTTGCCATCAATGAGGGAAATCGCAGTAACTGGCCCGTATTGCTCGAAAAGAGAATCAAAATGCTTTTCGAAGGCCATCTGGCACAACCCGCCCTTTCCACCAGAGTCAACTTCTTTAAGTGTAGGCTTTGGTTTGTACTTAATGTTCGCTTCCTGCTTCCATAGTAATGGTACGCTTCCCCGGATTTGAATGTAGCTCGAGTAGGCATCTCCGTGACTCACTATTTGCTCCGTTTCGACAAAATTGCTCACGTTGCCTTGTTTATCTGCACCGCGAGCTGTATATCTCAAGCCAGGCCGATCAGCACATCTGCGAGAGATCAATGCAAGCTCAACAGATTTGCCGTTCACGACGCCTGAGCGAACATCAACATATCCAAGGATTAATGGAACAAGCCATGAGACGGCACCAACCTCTATTAGTTTCTTCGCAGCATAACGATTCCAAACGAATCTGAGGTCGGCGCGTGCAAAATCAGGCGCGGCGGCGGCGTCATCGCTGGCAGAGGCAGCATCTGCTCGCTTCTGTGCTGATTTGGTAAGGTCAAGATCGTGGGAAAAGTAATACCCGGGAAGGGCCACAGCGGCGTTGATCATTCCCCTGACAACAGATTCTTCTGAAATATTCTGCTTTGTCAGGTTGAGATCAAGTGCTTGACGCTTAAGATGCTTCGCTCCTCGAACGGGTATAGCTTCTAGCTTTTGTACGCGCCATACAGTCTGTTCCATGATTGTACCTACTTGTTTACGTTTTGTGATGACGAGCAAGTAGGCATCGTGCATGGAGTCAACATAACCAACGAGACCGTAGATAACGCGCCGGGTGTCGGGCTCTGCGAGAGCGGCACATTCATTACGATCAAGAAGAGAGACCTTGAGATTTGATCGGTCGATGAAAAGAACTTGCTTTTCAGGAAGGTCACAGGCGGCAGGCTCCACAGTCAACCATCGCGGAGAAGTGGAAAGCACAAAGGAATCCATGGCCATCTGCGTGGAGGCAGGCTGATGAGGACGCACAGGGATTTCGTCAAGAACACGAAAAGAAGGGCGAACAGGAGCGGTTGTGAGAGGGTGTCGTATGGGTCGGAACGGCGAACAGCGATTGCGACGAGTTAAACAGCGATGAGGTTGGAAAGGACATGCACTCGAAATGAAAGATGGGGCACCAACTCGTTTGTCCCGGGACATCAGTGACGAGCTTTGCGGGAATATGCTGTTGCCGAGAGCATGTCGATTGATTCGAATCCACGAGGAGTGCCCGCAGAGATGACGGCGATACCAAGGGACAGGGTACCTTTGTACCTTGTATCACTGCTTTACAGCTCTCAGCTCACCAAGCGAAGTGTCTGTTGTGCTCTTTGGTTCAAACTTGAACACGTCCGCGGGGACCGTTGCGCTCGACCGAAACAAACCTCTCATAAAATTTTTCCAAAAACTGCGTTGTGCATCCTCTCCACAGGACCTGTCGACGTGGACCTTTCCTCACTCCTTTCCAACTTACAATGTAAGTTGAGGCGATTCAGTTTCGTCATGATGAGCGGAGACAAGCAAGGTCAGACAAGCTTTCTTCAAACCAATTCGTTTCAAACGAGTTGGTTATCTTCGAGGGCAAGCACAATCGTCCCGGGACGTGAAGAATGACAGAGATTAGAGCGAACACCGAGGGAGTTGTTTACCTCGAAGACAGCGGCGAGCGACATCCGTATTCTGTTGTATGGACTACACTGCCTTTGGTATCATGGTTTGTACCATTTGTGGGTCACATGGGCATTGCGGACTCACGGGGGCTTGTGTACGATTTTTCCGGACCGTATCAGGTAAGGAAGAGGTGTCTCAAGATGAGTCAGATAACCATACAATGCTCGCTTGCGAACTAAGGCTGACCATTCGCTATTCTGTGCACGCAACTGCGAAAATTCTATTGTTCGACGTATGTCGGCTATGAGTAGGTTACAGTGGGGAGATTCATGTGCGGACCTGCGAAACGCACCTGGCGTTTGGATGTTAACGAAATTCATACTGCTGGTGACTCAACTTCAGACTTCGAACAGAAAACTCATTCGAAGACTCTAGCCGAGCGTTATGACCAGGCAGTCATCGATGCCTCCAAGATTTATGGCAAGCGAATGCACAATCTTGTATGCGACAATTGCCATAGCCATGTGGCAACAGTTCTAAACTTACTTGAATACGAAGGTTATTCAAACTGGAACCAAATACGTGTGTTCTGGAGGATATGGATTAGAGGGAAGTGGACTTCAAAACGACAGGCGGTTGTTGTGTTTGCGCCACTGCTGATTGTTATCGTCATCGTGGTGGGAGTGGTGGCAGGCCTCGCTTAACCAGTCCGAGTTTGTCGAAAGGGTAAGCTCTTCAGGAGTGTGCCCACAATTTCGAGAGTACTCGCTTTCTCTGCTGTGCCACTTTTTTCCAGATACATCCAAATCTGCTGTATGTCTCTGCTCTGAAAAAGTTTCGTGTCTACTCAGCTTTGATGATCGACCTAACCGGAACAATGGTGCGGTGAATACTATTCATTGAATACATCGATGTATTTCACGCACCACAGCACTATTGCTTGCTTCATGTTTCTAGCACTGCACTATAATAACTGGATGTTGGAACCGATCTGAAGTGTTTGCATCAATCGCATGACTGTGAATAAATATCTCCTTCCAATCTGGGAGAGTTTCTTTTCCCAAACCAGGTAGTTTGCTGAAGATAAGCGAGTCGACGCATCGCTGAATGTGGTTCGCATTCTGTTTCTGTTTCAAACGGTAATTTTTAGATCGCCTGTGGTAAGTGGGAAACTACTCTGCTTCTTGGGCGTAACATGGATCTGTCCCAAGTGAGGTTTTGAGCATTGATTTTGTTCCGGACATGTCGTTGTTGCATATGCATCGATGCCATAGGCAAAAGAGGTATGTGTTTTTCTAACAAGCAGTTTGTCATTCAGTTCTGTGCACAGAGGACACCTCAACCTTACCGTTGAGCCCAAGCTAGGCAGGGATAAAGCTACTCAGGGTAAGTTGCACGAGGAAAGGATGCAATTATGCATGCTGAGCGCCTATCTACCTTTGTCTTTGCTGAGGTGCGTATTTTCACATCTTTGAAGGCAAAGTGTGGTACGTGTGCGGCAGCAAAAACACAGACTGGTTTTTCTTTCTTTTTCCTGTCAAAATTGACATGCTTGGGTCCACCATTCATTCCAGCCTCCCTTCTTCGCAAGATGTCAATTCCATGCTTTCCCCCACACTCCCATCGCCGTCTTCAACCTTCCACCTCGTCTCGTAAGTGCTCTTCATTAGGCAGTGTACGTGAACAAAACTTATCGGAAACGACTCTCGCTTTCACATATCTAGTTTGCAACCAAGGAACATTTATCAACATTGTACAACCACTATCGTTTGTATTTGCAAGCACAAACTCTGTTCACATGTTTCCAAACTGCCGCCTCAGGCAAACGCAATAGACGCGATTACTTCCGATCGGCAACAATCGAAGACGATAGCAGCGCTTTCGCGCGTGGATCTCCGTGATGTGGGCTAAGATCTTCCCTTCAAAACCAAAATCAGCCGAGGATGTGGTACGCGCTTTGCGTGACAGTCTTGAGGAAGGGCGCGGTCAAACAGACGCCAAAGCGATGAAAAAGATGCACGAAGATGTTTCAAAGGCCATTGGTTCGCTCAAGGTTATGCTGTTTGGCGACGCTAGCAACGACATTGAGGTGAAGCAACAAGACGTAAACGATCTGGTGCGGCTTGCTTGTGAGGGCGAACTTTTAAGTCTTATCGCGAAGAATCTTTCTCAAATGGAGTTTGAAACGCGAAAGGACGCGGTGCAAATCTTCAACAATCTGCTGCGGCGTGAAACGGATGTGAATATGAGCAGCACCGCAGTGGACAAGATAAGCGAAAATGACGGAACGATAATCAAAACGTTAGTAGACGGGTATGCAGACGGCGACATTGCTCTCAACTGTGGAGCAATTCTGAGAGAGTGTATACGACATGAGCAATTAGAAAAGCTACTACTGGACAGCGGTTTGTTTTGGCGATTCTTCGCGCTGGTGGAGGTGAACGACTTTGACGTAGCGAGCGATGCGTTCTCGACTTTCAAAGAGTGTTTGACTCGTCACATGGCGGTGAGCGCGAGGTTCATAGAAGGTAACATGGATCGGTTTGTACAGAACTACAACGCGTTGCTACAAAGCGCAAATTACGTGACGAGACGGCAGAGCCTAAAACTACTAGGTGAGATGCTGTTAGAACGGGCAAATTATCGTATCATGACGCACTACATTGCGTCACCGGGCAATTTGCGCGTGGTGATGAACCTGCTGTTAGATAATCGACGAAATATTCAGTTTGAGGCGTTTCACGTGTTTAAGATATTTGTAGCGAACCCGAAGAAGCCGCCTGAAGTAGAACACATCCTGAGGAGAAATAAGGAACGGATGCTGTCGTACTTGACGGACTTTTTGAGCGACCGGGAGGACGAGCAGTTTCAGGAGGACCGGGAACTTGTATTGCAGGAGATCCGCTCACTACAGGACCCTGGAGACGGCACGGGTGCGTCATGATGAACGAACGGTAGAAGTTAGCAAAGTTAGCGGGTGCGAACGTAAACGAATGTTTGAAGCTTGTTGCGGTTTGTGTAGTTTGTGCGGAAGGATATGAGGGATAACCTTACTCCAAAGAGTCGGAGACAGCACACAGCGAAGCGCATCGGGAGTCCCGATGGACAATGCATTGCAGCGGGTGACATGAAGTGCGACGCGACATGGGGATGACAAACGCGACACGATGACGTCTACGTGCGTGGCGTGTGGGGGCGCGAGGCAGCTTCGCGAGAGGGCCCGACAAAACAGGCGCGCTTGTGGGCTGCTGGAGCGCGATCGAACACAGGTGACGGGCCGTTGGGGCGAGCGCGGGTGAAGTTGACGCAGTGCGCTTCCATCAGCTGCGGCCGCGCGCGACGGCGTTGCGATGCGAGTCGAGCGCCGAGCGCTGTGAAAGCTGTGGTGTATCAGCCGACGTTGTGCAGTTGGACGCGCGCCCTTGTAATGCGCCACTGAAGGTGTTACGCGCTTTTATTTTGGCTGCAGTGTGCTGTTTTTGCTTCTTTGCTTGCGGGCGGAGTTGTGTTGGGAGACGGGGGTTGTTGTGCGGGTGTGTTTGACGACGTGTTAGGGGGACGTTGGGTTTAGGTTATCTTGCGCCGACTGGGCGCTGTTTGTGTTTGTACTTTTTTTTGTGATGATGAGGAATTCGAGACCGAGGATGCTGAAGATTGTGATTCTCGGTGAGAGCGGGTAAGTGCTATGAACAAGCAAGATGCGACGCGAAAGCGCTTTTAGCAGGCTGGTTATGACTAACATGTTCACAAACAGCGTGGGAAAGACTTCGTTGATGGAGCGATACGTGGAGCATCGATTTAGTCAACAGTACAAGGCTACAATCGGCGCGGACTTCTTTCCAAAGGACGTGATCATCGATGACAAAGCAGTGAACCTACAGATCTGGGACACCGCCGGACAGGAACGGTACCAAAGCCTGGGCTCTGCGTTTTACCGCGGCGCAGACGCGTGCGTGCTGGTGTACGACATGACTGATGCGCGTTCGTTCGAAGCGTTGGATTCGTGGAAAGATGAATTTCTTGTGTCTGCAGCGCCGAGGGATCCGGACTCGTTCCCATTTGTGGTGATGGGCAACAAGGTGGACGTTGTGGATCGAGCACGAGCGGTGCGTTTTTCACATAAAGCTACTACTACTGTGGCGCACGAGAGACTGACGGGTGTTTTTTTTTGTGCGACAGGTTTCGACGAAGAAGGCGCAGGAGTGGTGTGCGGCAAACAGGGTGAACCCGTTGCCGCTGTTTGAGACGAGCGCGATGGACGATATCAACGTAGAGGCGGCGTTCGAGGCGGTGGCTCGAGCCGCGCTGCGAAGGGGCGAGCAAGACGACGACTTCATGCCAGACAACACCGTGGACATCAACGGCAAGAGCAGCGAAGAGAGCTGCGCATGTTAGAACAAGCACAACATAACTGTCGAAGCAGACGTAGGGGCGCTGTAAAGCGTGTACCACGTGTACACAACATACAAGAGTTCCGCCTTCTTGAACCAAACGCAGCGTGCGACGCGAGGCGCGTCTCGCGACCGGGCGCGATCTTCGCACGTGCGTGCTTACAGAAGGGGCGACGTGCGATGATTGGCGCGACGACGCGCTGCGGTTATATGCCACGCGCGGCGCGCGCCAATCGTTGAGCAGCGCGCGCTGCTGTGTGGCGAGCTACGAGACGCCATGGCATGGCGCCAAATGCCTTTGCGCGTGAGCCTGTGTGTGTTTGGCGCTTCACGACCGTCGCAAAACGCCGCGCGCGCGCCCCCTTAAAGCGCACGTTCGCGCGCGTCGTCATGACGCGAGCGCGGACGATATCACAGTGAAGCGACGTCGACCGCGCCTGAGCTTTTTCCGTGCTCAAGTGAAATCTCAGGCTGACGTTGTGCTTTCCGCATTGATATGATGAATCGCAGTCAATTTGCGCGCGAGACGCGCCGCCAGGCGGGCGCCAATGTGTTCTCAGCGCCGTTCGACACTGCCGTCGTACAGACCGTGCCTCCGCCACAAATTGAACCGTCGCCGTCTCAAACTGGCCCGCCGACTGTGATGATGCCGCTCAGTTCACCGCTCGGCGTGTCGTGCGACGCGCCGCGTTTGTCGCCCACCACGCCGCCCTTCCAACTGGAGGATATGACTACTACGGACCTGCTCAACAACATTAACCCCGAGCTTTTGCACTACGTCAAGCAGAACTCTCCGTTCGTATACTCGGGTCTGCTGGCGCAGGAGAGGGCCAATGGTGCCCCCGGCTTGCCTGCTTCGGCTGCCAACTTTTCCGGCTTGTTGCCACTCGATGCCACACAAGCTCACTCATTGGGCGCACCGTTTGTCTCATTGCCGCAGTTGTCCTCTCAGTTTTCCTCAACTTCAGCTAATTCGCTCAGCGTCGCCGATTCTCGACACAGCTTAACTCCACCCGTGTCCGTGAGCTCCATACTAACTACTCCCGAACCCTCATCCTCGGCACCCATACTGACACAACCGAACCCCCTCCGTTCCGCCGTTGCCGCCGCCGCCGCTGCTGCCGCCGCCGCTCCAGCCACCGTGTCGGTGTCCATGGGACGCCCCGCATCATCAACCCCCGCGTCTAGCGCTCCATATGATCCGGCGTCCAACCCAGCGCTCATGGCCGTCTTGCGCCAGGCACAAGCCGTAGCAGCCGTTTCTCAACCGCTTCAGCATCTCAATGTCTCTCGCGCGCTCTATACACCCACCTCTAATGTACGCTCGACCGGTTCCCCCGCACAATCGGCGCGTGGCGATGCGGCTGCTGTTGCCGCTGTGGCCGGCGCCGCTGCAGCTGCTGCAGCAGCCGCTGACTCGGTCGTTGCTGCGGCGAACCCGGCCGTTCCGTCGGCGGTTTTGGGGCAATATAGCCCGTTTCAAGTGGAAGGTAAGCGCGTGCCGGCGGGGGTTCATATGATGGCTGCTGGGGCGGGGGTAGAGGACACAATGAGCCGGGCGGCTGGCCATGCACGTGTTGGAGGCACCGGTGTCACGGCGACAAGAGCACAAGGCGCAAAGCTGCAGCGAGCAAGGATGGCTGGCCAGAAGGGAACGGGCTCCATTGTGAAACAAAGTGCGGCAGTGGCCGCGGCTGGCACTGTGGGAAATAGCTCTTTATTGGGAAAGAGGGCGTCGTCTACGTCTTCAACTACGTCGCGGTATGTGGCGCAGGTGGCGGCACCAGCAAATCAAACCAGGTTGCACCCTACTGTTGGTGCTGGTACTGCGGGTGGGGCCTCTAAAGCAGCGACGTTGAAGAGAGAGGCGACGGAGGAGGTAGGGCGACAGGTGACAGCATTGATGAATCAGGCGTCCGACGCGGAAGAGGACGCTAATCAAGAGGTCAAGAAAGCCATGCGAGCGGAACGAAACAGACAGAGTGCTGCGGCGAGTCGGGAGCGAAAAAAGCAATACATCAAAGAGTTGGAACGACGGGTGAATATGCTTTCGCAGGAGAACGCCAAAATGCAAGTGTGTCAGTTCCGATTAGTGCGGGAGAGACTTGACTTGGAAAGCAAGATTTTGGGCCAAGTGAAAGAGCTCAAACGCAAGCTGGTGGACCGTGACCTTGAGATTAATAAGCTGTCGAAGCAGCTTGAAAGTGCCAAGTTGAGGAGTGCGGAGGCGGGGGAGGACGAGGAGACGGAAATTCCGCGGCCCAGCACTTGGGATGCGAGTGAGTGGCGCTCGAGGAGATCGGGGCGTGGCCGTTGGAAGGGTTAGGGTGTTTAAGTAAAGCTGCTGTCGCTGAGAGACACTTGACTGTTGTAACTTTTGTGTTGACGTGGTCGTGAGTGCGGTTGCGTCTGCGCGGTGCCAGCTTGCAAGCGGCGGTGGTCGCTTGCGACGGAATGAGAGCCACGACGGAGTGGGTGGGCGTGTTGGCGTGCTGGCGCGTGCTGGCTGCTCCTGGCGGGATCGCTAGCCTGCGCTGCCTGCGACGCAACGTCGGCGAGCGATCCCGCGAGACGAAGGCCGGGCGAGCGGCGAATCAGCGGCGCTCTCGCGCGCGACGGAGACACCCTCCGCGCCCTTTCGCGCAAGCCCTCTCTCGCTTGCGTCGCGCTGCTCGCGCGGTGCGTTTCTACGGCGGTGGATGCGGTACGCGCGCGCTTCTGTTGTGCATGTGAAGCTACCGAGCGCGACGCGTCGCGGCGGGGCGGCTGAATGGTCGCGCTTGCTGCATGAGAGCGGCGCGACGGTTTGTGGACAGCGCGCGCTTTTTTTGCGTGCGGCTGCTCGCGCGTGCGGTGCAACCGATTGGCGCGCGGGACGAGCTCGCGCAATCTGCGGCGGTTGCATGCACGTGCGCAGATTTTGCACAAGCTCTTTTTAAAGACTCGCTCGGCTGTGCGCTGATGTGCCGTGCTGCGGTGCGTTTTGGTCGCGTTCGTGTTCCCGGCTCTACTTTGAAACGTTTGCCGCTTTTTTTTTGAGGGCCGGAGAAGCCTTCTCCGGGGCTCGGTTTGGAGTTTGTGTTTGGCACCTGGGAGCGTATAGATACGCTCTATAGACTGCTCGCCACGAGCATCGGGACTTTTGAGGTGTGCGGTTTTTGTTTGCTCCGCAACGACGGGCTTCTTCACAATCACGCCGCATCACAGTTTCGTGCGTCACCCATCTTCGAGACGCCGTGCGTTTTCGTTCACAACTACCTCATCCACGTTTAATTCTGGTACACCGCTACCACACGTCGCGCCGCAGCGCGCTTCTTGTCTACGCGCTCTCATGCAAGCGCTATCGAGAAAGGTGCGACGTACCACGAAGGATGCGCAACAACAGCAGCAACAACGGACGGTTCAACCGTCCCAGACGCAGCAACGACAACAACCATGTCAGACGTCTTTCGTGAATGTGGGTTATCAAACATGGCTCAAACAGCGCGAAGAATGGACTGAACCTATTCCTAATCATGTGCCGAAGCGCAGTCCGCCGCTTAAGATATCGGAGACTGAGGAGCTTTATAAGACGCTCGTCAATTCGGGGTGCCCCTCTTTACCTAGACCAGTGTCTCTGTCCGAATTCATTCCTAGACTCAATGAGGTGCGCCGAATGGTCTTGTAATCATCGTCTTGTTTTATTTTTTGTTTCGTCACCCTTCCTCTTCCTTTCGTTTGTTCTTAGCATGTAAAGCTCCTGTTTCAAGTTGTTCCAGTGCTTCTAACTTCTTTCTTTCCAACGTGATTTCTTGCACTCGTTGCTGCTCTTGTAACTTGTCATCAGCCGTCTTCTGTCCCACAAACTGCAGGTAACTCTCATCCCACGCTTCATCTTTTGATTTGCTTGTTTTGTCTTCCCATTCTTTAATCATCCTTCCCCTTGCTTCTCGCTCCGCTTTTTCCTCAATCTTCACCACATCTTTGTCGTTTGTTTCATCCAGTCTTCCGTAATACTCGTCGTTCACTCGATTGTACAGCTCCTTCATTCTTTGTTGCAGCCCTTCATCATCAATTGCTTCTCGTCGTCGTTGTTCTCTCGTCGCCAATAATTGCTTCACACCCGGCAATCGTTTCGCCTCTCCAAAGTAAAAATACCCATTATGTTCCACCACATCACCATCCTCCACACGAATTTTCTTTCGTCCATAGTCTCTACCGCCCAAGAACCGGATGCGTCTTTCCCAGTGTCCTCGTTCTCGCAACAGTTTGTTGATGTTATCGTTCAACTCTTGCACGTGCTCGTCGTCCAAGCCAGGGTTCTGGATCTCTTCTGCGAGGCGACGAACGTCACTCAGAACTTGTAGCCGCCATTTCTCGGCCTCGTCCACGTCGTCGCACAGAGTGGACAGATATGGACGTCTTTGACGCGTTCCAGATGTCTCTTGCTTGCTGCGAAGGTACCGACTTAACATAGACTGTGCTTTCTCTTCGTTGCGCGCCATATTTTGTTCCTTCAAGACGCGTCTTCTCGCTGCAGCACGGGATTCGATCGATGGCGGTGTTGGGGGTTGTGCCGATGACGCACGCACGAGATATAAATGTGTGCGGGAGGCGAGCGACGGCGTATGGTATGTGTGGTTTAGGTTTGTGACAAGCCGTTTGCCTGACTGCCAAGAAGCTGACGATTGAGGTGGCACACATCAACTGCTGAGTTGTGAGAAATGGAATGATACAGCGTATTTTTGAAGCATCTAGCCATTCAAGAGCTACTTCTTGGGCTCATGTACAAGTTCACGAAATGATGTGCTTCTTCAACGGTCGCATGCACACGCAGCACGTTGCCATCGAACCTCACATCGAATAATCCACTCATCTGCCAGTATTTCTAACTCCACCAACAACGATGACGTGGTCCCGGATGCGCGTTTTTTCACGTTCGCTCGCCGGTCATTCGCACTACCACAACGTCAAACATCGAAAAGCTCGTGTCGACGCTCAAAGACAAGCCGCGTTTCAGAAGCTTTCGCGCGACATTTACGCAGCCATCAAATGTGGCCATGGCGAGCGAGACCCTTCGAAAAACGTGCGACTTGCACGTGCGCTTGAGGCGGCTCGTAAGGCTTCTATGCCAAGACAGAGGATTGAGCAAGCGTTGACCACGGTCGATAGGGATGGCTCTTCGAACGATACCATTCTTTTTGAAGGAGTGTTTCCGGGTGGCGCTGCTGTGCTAGTTCGCACCATTGCTTCAAGACGCAATGCGGTGGCTGCGGAAATGCGTTCTTTAATATCTCGTGCCGGTGGCGAATTGGGTAAAGCTGCATGGATGTTCTCAAGACGCCATACAGTTATTCTCAATGAATTCGACAACGCTCATCTGGATGACATTATCATGTTTGGTATTGATCAAGGAGCAGATGATGTTGATGTTAGTGATGAAGGCGTCGTGGAATTCTTATGCGTGGCAATGAAGGAAAGAGAGCGGTTGAGAACTGCTCTTGCGCACAGATTCTCACATTTGGACCAACATAAGATGGTCTCCTTAGAAAATCTTCAACCCAACAACGTCATCACTCTCACTGACCAGCATGCGGTGAAGTTTGGGCGCCTTTTGGCTGCACTGGATGATCATGCCGACGTGGTGGATGTTGTACACAATGCTACTTTTCAGCAAAGCGAAGAACAAACATAGCATATTATTTTCCAAAGTAACAACACCGCGACGAATACAAACTCATCGATACTAACTTGTTTCAACTACTTGGTCTACTGCATGCGTTACGTAGGATATGAGAATGACATCTTTAGGCCCGGAATATGTCAAATTAGTGCATAGAGGACCGCTATGTTTCTATTAATCTGTTGGGAAGACTGAGATAAGGACAAAATGTGAGATTCGAGACGCGGAGTGCTGACCTCTACTTCTCTTCGTCCCTGCTATGGAAAGCTTTTCTTCCCGCAAAGATGATGAAACGCTATTTACTTCACAGATAACTCTCTTTCCTACTACTAAGGAAGGCCAAAAGCTCTTGTAGCATTTGTGTTTTACAATATGCGAAAATGAAATCCCCCGTCTTTCTTCTTCTATGGGGGTTTGCAGGGGGTTTGTCTCTGAGATTGGTACTGACCCCTTCTAAACCCAAAGCTGTCGTGTACGCCACATATACCCTAATTTCAACAATACCGCTCCCTCAGTGACAAAAAGCCTATGCCTTCTTGTCCCGTTCAAGAAGTTTGGGATGCCACTTTCTGACACCAGTAGATCATCTCTCTGCTTGGCAAAACGTTCATCTTAGACAATGCTGTAGGTTGTACTATCTTCTCTTTTGATCAACGGCAGGAACATCTTCACTTGCCCTTGAACAAAACTTGTTGCTGGATGATTCAGAGCCTCGATTCGCGGTAAGTTCTTCACTTCGAGATTGTCATTGACTCTTTAAAGTCCCATATTAAACCGACAAAGACTTCGTCGGGGGTTTTCACTCATTCTCAAACACGAGAAGAACGAGGAAGACAAGAAAGGCTCATACGAATATACCGCAAGAGAGGTTGCTCATCTCCAGCATTAAGATTAATACGAAATATGAAGGTGGTTGTCTCACTCACTATGTGATGAATGGAAGCATGAAAGGCTCTCAGTAGCTCCAAATGTGGCTCGTATCTGCATCGCTCGGGACCTAGCTTCGATCGCCGCCTGATAGAACCATACGACGATGGGCCATGGTTTGCTCGGCAATTTGTTTCACAAATTCGCAGTTCGGATTTAATCGCTCCCAGAATGGCGGCCACAAGATCATCAACATCCCAATAGTTGCCGGGATAGAGAACAGCGCGAACTTGAAGCCGCCAAAGAATTGCACGATATGGTCGCTAACAAGCAATTGTGCCGCAGCGGGTCCCACACTGCTCCCACTCGCTAAGAGACCAATCAGTGCGCTGCTGCTAAGAGTTCCCAAAACCTTCGTGAACAGACTCATTGACGCTGTAGAAAAGAATATCGATGCCTTGACAATGAGCATAAAGCCAATAATGACTTGCCATTCACGGACAGGGCCGAAAATAGGCAGAAAGAAAAGCATACCAATTAGCTTTGACCCTAAGCCAATCAACATTATATGGCGATCCATGAGAAACCGCGACAAGTAGGCAACGAGAAGCGGTGGAATGACAGCGAATACGGCAATCATTTCGAAAACATAGCCGAGCTTGGCGTCAGAGACACGAAACTCATTCACTAGAACGGGCTGGAAAGCGGTCATGAAAATGCCAGAGCTCATGTTCACGCAGAGCATAACTGTGCAGAAGTACGTAAACACCCTTGTGCGAAATCCGTTAAGATTAACAGTGATGTCCGAACCATTTCGTAAATGGACTAATACTTCTTTCGGTTCCTCGTAGTTCTGTACGGACTGGTGTCCTTCTGTTGTGGGCAGTTCCTGAAGGGTTATTGCTGCAAGTATTGCTATGGACAACAGGATAGCAAATGCTAGAAAGTATGCTAGCGAAAATCTATCAACAAAAAACGGGCCGTATTGCCAAGAATCCTGGTATCTAGACAACGCAATCCACACCAGAGGTCCCATAAGCGCGCCAACCGGAGTCATCAGTGCATGTGTCGCGAGAACTGTTGTGCGCTTGTTCTGAGGTACGATTTGAGAAAGTATAGAGAGACGAATGATTCGCATTGAATTGGAGGCGGAATAAAGAGCGTAACCAATGAAGAATACGAGCACAGTAGAGCGCACAACAAGAACAAGACCCATGCCGATAGCAGCAGTGAAGGCCAGAATGGAAAGGGCATTTGCCGGACCGATTGATGAAGCTACTCGACCGAAAATTATATTAGACGCAACTGGAACTGCTGATGCGAGTGCCGATGCCGTGACATAGGGGGTGATGTTGGTCGGGGACGTGAAGTTAACATGGTTCATGTAAAGAACCAGCGTAGGACTAACGGTTGTCATAACAAGCATTGTGAGAATTGCAAGACCGAAAATAATGTGAACAAATCTTCGAGTTGAGTCGACTTCATGCTTTGCCGCCTCATTCTTCGGGAAGAGTCGGATCAATCGAAGTTTGTTAACAAGGAAAGAGAGACCCCTTTCTAAGGATTGTTCAATCTGAAAAAGCAAAGACGGAGATTGAAGATGATGGTGTATCGGATGACCGTGTCCACTTGGTGATAATGTACTCAGCATACATTCCTTGAGGCGTGGACATGTTGCATGTAGAGGTTCGTCGAAGACAATCTTTTTGCCTGTAGGGGTCGCGTTGGATGACGGTGAATCTGTTGGAAGTAATGGTGAGATTTCTGAGGCCGGTGCCATACTTGCCAGAAGTGAATACGTATGAATGAATTAGGGGCGTCGACTCGACGATGAGGCTGCAATCTTATTCCGGAAAAATCATTAGAGAAAGCTCGAGAACATTAGACGCTCCTGACAAGAGTGGCTCTTCTTTCAATGATGAAGAGCGGCAATTCGTACAGTATCTACTAGACATGTGGGGGACAGTTCGGGCCACAAGCTTATGTTGGACGAAGTTGTCAAATTATCATCATTCGAGATCTTGGGCTGGTCTTTGACCCAAGCGCCAAAGATACTGTACCGAGGCACTGCCTCGCTGCCTCGGAGGCAGCAACCCCCTTTTGATCCAATAGAAATTTATTCTGCTTCGTGCAATACACATCCTGCCAATTCACTTGTTAGCTCGTTAGCCCTGTACTGTACACGTCGGGTCACCTTCCCAAGTCCGGGCAAACCCTTTGCAGCCTGCAGGTACGACGGTGTAGAAACTGCTGGAGACTCTGTACACAACGACCCTGCAGCGCCACTCAAAAGTCAGCTTTTCTAGCCCAGCCCTCCTCACGAGAGCCATATATCCGTCAACCCCAGCCTCACGCCCAACTCAAAAATTCCTTTGGCGCTCAAAGAAAAAATGGTGAACCAACAGTGCCGTCCGCTGTACATTACCTGCTCTGAGCCAGACCTCAAAACCGGAGAACGAGTGTTTCAAAATGGCCCATGCGCTCAATGTGGAATGAAACGTACCAAACACACAACAGAGCACTGTGGAGCTTTGCTGCACGCCACGGATAAGAATGGAAAGCGCAAGAAGTGCAAGAAGAAACTGGTCTATCAGATCGAGAATGAACAAGGACGTAGTGTTTGGAATCTTTGTGGACGATGTGAACGCATACACGATAAACATGACTGATGGTTAATCACGCATTGTAGTGCATTTCTTTGTTCTGTGTTGACAATGGAGAACCCACCTTCTTGTCTTTCTTAGGTACGCGTGTCGAAGACCTCTGCAACGAACGTTGCAAATTGAGTTCGTACCTGCGCCAAAAAGGAAATATCCATTCTTTCGCTTGGTCCGTACTTGCAATCCATTTGAGCTTTCGTTCTGTCATTAATCCACTCTAATCTTTTTAGAGACAGATGTCTAGTTCTCCTTCCTCGTAATGATCTGTTGAGAACTGAAGCTTGACGCTGAGACAGTAAACGATTTTTAACCCCCTGGAGCCATTACTTGTTTTCCACGTGCAGCATTCCAACTCTCGTTCTTTTCTTTTAGTAAGTCCTCCCTTGCGGTATGTGCACATGCAGACAGATATCCGCTCCATCGTTCGAAGGACGCACCCAAAAGTGTTGTCGGATATCAATGGTGGAGTTACGAACCAACGAAACCGCTGAATAGGCATCAAAATCTCCATGACAAACGTCTTGTAAGCCCCTGCAATGGAGATGATTCTGTTGACCTACTCAATCATGGTTTGATAACAAGCAGACAACGAGGAATGCAGTCCTGAGGAGAGAGAAAGGAGGATACAGTTACAAATGATTTCAGGCAAGCCATAGACCTTGTGTCAAGGGTAAAGATAAAGAGCAACGAAAATCAGCTCCAGGCCGTACGATGCTTAAGGGTTGCATGTCCATCGCAACAGAGGTTCAGTACCAGAAGTTTTGACAAAGATGGGCTAAGTCAAGTCTCGCCAACTACGCGAACGCCTCGAACAGTGATCGATAAGTTACGATTAATGAAAGTAGAACGTGCTGGTCAATGTTTCGTCCAGAAGTGCAGACTGGACGAACATCGAGCGCACTGAGTTGGTTTCGGAGTGGTACGGGAATGGCTACCGTGAAGTTGAGTTAAAAGGCATTCATCTTGCGTGCGCTGACATAGTGACGATATCCGAACTTTTTAGCCTCTAAATAGGCCCATTTGCAAACACTTTTCGCTTCTCTTGTGGGAGCCTCGCACAGCCAGAAGCCGAAGTGGTTATGGCACAGTTCTTTGTTGATGATTCTACTGAGTTACGCCCCAGAACAGTGGTCAATGAAGAATCCTTAACGTGACTTTGAAAGCGAAGTCATGTGACTACAAAAGTAGAAACCGTTCTCGGTATACTTGTCGAAAGTTGTTACCATGTTCAGCGCGGGGACGGAAGGTCCTCACCCCCGACCGAGAGTTCCACACCGAATTACTCCACTTCCCTCCTCTCCCCAGCCAACGAAAGGAAGGGTTCTCTTCTTCAATGCATGAATTCAGAACCCTCTCTGTAACCATTGGCTAACATCGGTTGAATCTTACATAGGATAAATTATCCCGACGATGCAGTTGGTCTCAACCAAAGACGAAAATATGTTTTCGAGCTCGCATCGTTTTTTGGAACGAATCGTAACCACAAAAAAAGGTTGGCTCGCTTCAGTGTTCGTTTTGAACAGGGCGATGTTGAATATTTCTCACCTAACCAGGTACCTTCGTATATCTACTAGTAAAGAGCAACCAAGAAACAGGCGTAGGAAATTGCAGTCAATTTGTGCAGGCTTGCTGTATTGCTTAACGTCGCATGGGCTAAAGTTCCTGCTTTCTTTCGCTTGCAACCCCGAACCCAAGGGCTTCTTAACTGCTAGCGCCTTCTCTTTATATCGAAGAGTAGCCCAAGGTGCATTACCTCCAGATTGACGCGATTGTGCGATCTATCGCATATGGCAAGTTTAGCGGGAGCACTAAACAATGGCTTGATTATCGCTGCTGGTACATGTGTTCTAGCCCTACCTTTAGCGAAGAAACGCAACTTACGCGGAGCTCGAGCAAATCTGTGGACATCCAAAGGTCTGAATGCAAACTTGGCCGATACATATGAGCCTATGTACTGCAGGCTTTGTGGCGGTAACGGATGGCGACCGTGCACACTCTGCAACCAAACCGGATCTCTTGCTCGTGGAGGGTTTTCGAGAAAAAACACGGTGCGGGTAGCATCTATGGTTGGTACTAAATGGACAAGCGTTTCTGCGATCGACGGAAAATGGAGGCACTTTCTCTGCGTTGGAAAGAAGGGACGCAATGCCAAAGATGGCGTAGCAGTTTTGTCAAGTACCTGCGGACCAGTAGAGAATCGAATACAAGTCGAGGTTCCAGTATCGGAGTTAAAGAAACGGGAAGTCTGGGAGGGCGGATGGACGACACTCAGGGACATCAAGGACGGCGGAATTGGCGGAACTCGATGTTCTGCATGTCGTGGAGAGAAAAGGGTTCCGTGTCCTAGATGCGACGGTCTGGGACAGGTTGGCTTGTAAACATGTTTACTGTGATTACGTCAAAACGGCGTACTTCTTCATAACTTCCAATCGATGACATCCTGGTCCGTCTTCTTCAAGAATGCATTCGCTTTTGAAAAGTGTTTGTTGCCGAACCAACCGCCGCTGTTTGCGGACATAGGACTAGGATGTACGGCTTTTAGAACACAATGCCTCTTGGTATTAATAGATGCTCCCTTCTTCTTCGCATACCCGCCCCATAGCATGAAAACAAGTCCAGGACCGGGCCTTTTGTTGAGAGCGTCGACTACTGCGTCCGTGAAGCGCTCCCAACCCCGTCCCCGATGAGATGCAGGCTGAGCACGTTGGACAGTCAAGACAGAATTTAGAAGAAGGACACCCTGATTTGCCCATTTCTCCAAGCAGCCACTCTTGGGCTTCACGAAGCCTGGAATGTCAGTCTCTAGTTCTCTGAAGATGTTTTGCAGGGAGGGTGGCGGGTAGACGCCTAACGGGACAGAGAAACACATTCCATGCGCCTGATTCGGACCGTGATATGGATCCTGCCCGATTATAACAACCCTAGTGCGAACAAAGGATGAATGATTGAAAGCGGAGAACACTTTATCCGGAGGAGGATAAACCGTGTGGCTCTGGCGTTCGTTCCCAACATATTCAGAGAGGGTCTTGAGAAATGGCTCCTTCATGGTTGCAGACAAGGCTTGGCGCCAGCTGGGCTCCAAAGCGGCGCCAAGATCTATCTTCCCCTTCGTCGCCTTGGCAGTACGTGCCAATAGCTTGGCGCGAGCAGCTGCCCTATTGGCGGCAATGCGAGCCTTTACGTCTGCTGAGAGCGTCTCATCCCTCAGAAGCTGCGCTTGGATGGGGGTCAGAGCAGTGGCCCTCTTTTTCTTATTGACCGCAGGAGCGGGGGATCGTTTGAAGTACGATGTGATACTTTTCTGCATTGCTTGAAATAGTGAGATTGGATAACGCTTGACAGTTGCGTGAAACTCGTAGATTGCAGCACCGAAAGTTGAGGATGTACAGATGACTGCTTCACAGGTGAACGGATGGGGAGGTAACGCTGTGAAGGGCAATGAAATACGCGAGAGCGATTGATCCGAGGTGCTGTCTGTTAGCGCTGTAGTTTTGGATGAGGTGTCCGAGTTGCGTTTCAGGTTCACATAGAGTTTCCAATTTCATATTTCGCGCCAAAACGACGGTCTCGAGCCAGGACACAAGCTTTCCGTGGCATAGCCCCGTATCTGCCCTTCGTAGATACTTCCTCCAGCTATGATACACTTCGTGGAATTAACGGCGTAGATGTGTCATCTCCTCTTCTTTAACCCATACGTATATATACACGTACCGCACCGTACGTGCTGCCGTTGGCATCCTTCCTTACATGGCCCACTGATTCATCGGGATCAATTCAGAAGGCAGTTAATTACCAGCAGAACGTCAACGACAGGGAGAACGTGCAGGAGTTTTGAGAGGTGTACAATAACGGGATGGGCATGCACTAGAAACTGGTTTACCCGACAGATGGACCGGGCATAACAAAGTGCGGGGTAAGAGGGTTGCACTTTACAAAATATCATAGGAGCAAGTCCCGATACCGACGTGTTCTGGAAGTTGCACACAAAACTGGTCATTCTTTCTCTGCTCGACTTCGCCGTTGTGTTCACCTTTTCCCCCGCCTTTCCGTGATCAGTAGCGGCGTATGATCACATACACCAGTCCAGTCCAGGCCGTAGGAAATGACGTCTACAAGTTTCCGTGAATCCAGACTTTCATACCCAGCGGTTAATACTCACACAACCGGTGCTGTAGGGATTTGCTTTGAGCTCAACCTCCTTCTGAGCATTGCATTTGGTACAAACTGCAACCCCATTCCACTGATGGTAGATTGTCCCGCACGTCCCGCCACCAGGCCGCACAAAACTCTCTTTGAAATGACAAATTGCATATTTAGAGTTACAGCAATAGTACATGTATTCTTATGACCTTACTCCTCCTCAGAGCGTAGTATTACTTTACAAGATTGTATCACAGTCTTCCGACCCAGCCTTCCACCGTCAATGCGTGTTGAATGTTTCTATGCTCCTGCCCTTGCTCTTGAGTTTTGGTCCGGGGATTGAGGCCATTTTCTTTCCAGTTTTGGTTTCGAATTACACGTTGACCGGCCCAGGTGAATGAACTACCAGCACGGAGTGTAGGTGCGACATGTGAGGATGAATATCAGATTGGAATATGCTGACGGAAGAGTTTGCAGAAAACAGAAGCGGAATATGAACTGGGAAGTGCACGAGACGTGCGCAGAAACACAGTATCGTTATGTTCAAGCTCAGCCACAGAGCCAGAGTGCAAGCGACAAGTGTGCTTTCTTGTTAGAAGGCACGCCGCGAAGCGGATGTTCTGCATCGAAAAGACAGCCAATGCGGCAAAGACTTCGGGATATTAGCTGAGCGCCAAGGTACGAATGTAGAGACCGTGCTTCGGCTATTCAGTTGTTGAAGTGTGTCGTCGTCCCGAAGTTGTGGAACGAACAAAGGTACACATTGGAACGACTGTAGGGTCATAACAGTCGGCATTTACGGTCTTCATGCAGCCAAGACATACGGCTCCATTGGGTCTGCAGTAAAATTGCCGAAAGCAGATTTGCCAAAAGTCGGCGCGTGTTGACTTGCTGTACTTGGCCTGACGTGACGGGAAGTTGGAAAGCTTATGGCATGCTCTCTTCCACAGAGATGGATGCAGGGCAAGACGCCGAAAGCGTTTTGACACTTGCGAAACGCTATTTGGCCGCGCATGTTGTGTGTGGTGTTAGTGGGCTTTGTATGTTATAATCAGAGTACGAGACGTGCGGAGGACATACCGCGCTAAATCGACTCCCGAAAGGTTCTGAAGGATGAGGATGATTGCATCGTCCGAAAGGTCGACCACTTTTGTTTCGCGAGGAGCGCCGACGGACATTTTTGACGCGCGACGAAGCGATGAGCGTTACGAAGAAGGTGAGGTGCACACACCGCAATCGGCCTTCGCCGTGATGGAAACGGAAATTTTCACGTGTGTGGACACCGCGCTGTCGTGCGCATCGGCTTTTCAGAGTTCTCCACGTGGCCACGCGTGCCTGTAGAGCCACTTCAAATGACAACAGCTCACAATTTGAATTCAAAACGGCCAACGTGCGGCGTAGCGTGCGGGTGGGGCTTCAATTCAGGGGAGCACCAGAGAGGGGGCGACCTGGGAGAGCCAATGGCGGCGGCCCCGCGGTCCTGTAGGGACTCGTGCCGAGGTGTGCTACGCACAGCTATACACGCGCCGCAGATCCCGTATCATACGCGCTGTTCCCTTTCGTGCGCTTTTCCCTCCATCAAAGCTCGCAAAAAAACGGCTGATTTTGGCGCTCGCATTCTCGTTTGTGACGCCTACTAGGTGAACATGTTATAAATAAAGTACGTCTTCGACGCTTCCAGTTTGTCTGCGCGCACGGCGGGCTTGCGCTTCGCACTGTGTTCAAAGCCAGCGGCCGTGAGTGAACATCACTCCAGGCTCGCCAACGGCTTTGATCTACTGCAGCCACACTGTTTGTCCTCGCCGTCAACCAGTCCTTCGTTCCCACTCGAGCTTGGTCTGTCTTGCCCAGCTAAACGCACTGCCCCCCCC
>JASCIV010000304.1:0-25217 GCA_030374735.1 Gracilaria caudata
CCACTTCGTTCGCCCCGTCGCACGCGCGCGCACGCCCGCAACCCCCCCTGCACGCCGCCGCGCTTTTCTTTGGTGCGCGCCGCCGTTTGTGTGCTCACGCTTGCCGCCATGTCAATGAGCGCCACCGCCCCCGCAGCCGCGGATACCGAGTGCGCCGCGCCGCACGCCGTCGCCCCGCTGGCATTTGCACAACACGCCGCCGCGGCGCTGCCGCGCGCGCTGGACGCTGTCGACCAGCTGCTGGCGGAGCTGGTGCGGCAGCGCCGACGCGTGGTGTTCTTCCTGGACTACGACGGCACGCTGTCGCCCATTGTGGACGACCCGGAGCGCGCGTTTCTGCCAGAGCCCACGCGACAGGCGCTGTGCGCGCTCAAGTCGCGCTTCACCACCGCCATTGTGTCGGGGCGTTCGAAGGACAAGGTGAAGTCGCTGGTGAATGTGGGCGGGCTCATCTACGCCGGGTCGCACGGCTTCGACATTGAGGGCGCGCACGGCGTCATCTCGCACCGCGTGGCGGGCCACTTCCTACCGGCGTTGGGCGCGGCGCGGCGCGAGCTGTTGAAGCTTGTGCCGCAGTTTGGCGGCGCTTCTGTGGAGGACAATGTGTTGTCTGTGTCGTTCCACTACCGGCGCTGCGAGCAGGCGCGGATAGCGCAAATCAAAACGGCGGTGCAACGGGTGGCCAGCGCGCATGGCTTGCGTGTGACGCATGGCAAGAAGGTGTACGAGCTGCGCCCGACGTTCGACTGGCACAAGGGAAAGGCGGTGGAGTATTTGCTGGACGTTTTGAATCTGAATGAGGCACATGTACTTCCTATCTATATTGGCGACGACACTACCGATGAGGACGCTTTCAGGGTGCTGCGCGGGAAGGGGCTGTCCATCATTGTGCACGACGCGCAGGGCGCGCGCCTGACGCTGGCCGACTGGCGACTGAGCGACCCGGCGGAGGTGCGCGCGCTGCTACTGCGGTTTGCGGACGAGAGCCGGCTGCAGAGCGAGGGCGGTTAGCGGCGTGCATGTGTGTGTGTGTGTGTGTGTGTGTGTGTGTGCGGAAGTGTGAGTGGAAGAGTTGTGTAATTTTTGTAAACGAACGAAGCGGTGTGGGTGTTTCTGAGCTTTGATTCTTTGTGCGTCTTTACTACCACCTTTTGGTGCCGCACTACAACTCGTCGTGCTTGCCGTCGCGCTCGGCGGCGGCAAGCAACTGGCGCAGTTGGCAGCGCGCGGCGAGCTCGTGCGACGATTCGGAGCACAGCGAGGCGAGCGACTGCAGCCGAGAAAACAGCGCTGCCGTCAGCAGGTCGCGTCGAATCAGCACCAGGTCGGTCTGCAACCAGTGGAAGCGCTGCTGCTGCTGCTCGCACAGCCACTGCAAGTACGCCACGTGCGCCGCGGGCCGGCTCGCGTTGTACGCGTAGCTGTGCAGCGCCGCGGGCACCTGTTCGCCGCGCGCGCGGCGCGACGACAGGCCCCACGGCACGAAGTCGAACGCGGCGTAGTGCGCGTCGAGCAGCGACAGCAGCGCGGGCAGCTTCGGGTTGCACGCAATCGCCTCGATCCACAGCGACGCGATGCGCGGCGGCGGCGGCGTCGAAAGCAGACGCGAGCTGCCTTGCAGCACGTGCAGTTCGTCGCCCTGAATGTCCAGCGACAGCACGCCCAACGGCTCGTGCACATACTCGTCCAGTCGCGCGCCGCGCACCGTCTCCAGCACGTCCGCGTTGTCGTACTGCAGCGTGAGCTCGTCGCGCGAGCAATTGCCCGCCGCAACCGGCACAATCGTCATGTTCCAGTGCGCGTTGCGCGCGTGCACGTCGCGAAGATGCGTCACAAACTTGGCGGCCGGTTCGAATGCGTAGACGTGCCAGCCGTGCTCGGCGAGCGCAAATGCCTCGCCGCCCCATTCTACGCCCACCACCGCGGCGGCGCTGCTGAACGAGCGGAACAGCTGCGCGAGCTGCAGCTTGAGCGCGTTGGAGTGGAACGCCACGTGCGAGAGCGCCTGCTCGTGCAGCACCGCGCCGATGTGCGCGCGTGGCAACTCGATGAGCGCCGATGGCTCGCTGCTGCTGCCGGCGCTGACGGCGCCGCGAGCGCTGCAGAGCAGCGCGAACGCTAGCGACAGCAGCGATGCGCTCGCTCGCGCCAACATTTTGTGCGCGCTCCGGCGCGGCGATCGGCGACCACCCCGCATTGCGTGTGACGGACGTGCCGCGCGCCATCATGCACGGCGGGTGCCTCGTCGAGCGGTGCGTTCTGCATGCCATGATCCAAAATCCATCTGCAAACGTGTGCAACCAGATTAATGCTTCATGTCATTGCATCTCGCCTCTCGCCCAATCTCTGTCATCGCCTTCATCGCCAAGCTCCCCTCCCCGTCGCCACAATCGTTCCCACCGTCGCACCGTCATGTTTCTGTTCATACCACTCAACCCGCTCTCCCCGCGGCCCACCACGCACCATCTGCCGCTGCGGTCCAAGCCGTCACGTGCTCTCACCGCGCCGCGTCCGGCGCGGCTGCGCATGAAGTCCAGCTCCTCGCCGTGGCCGTTTCCGCGATTCATCAAAACCGCTCTCTTCTACTCTCCGCTCCGTCGACTTCTCGGTGGCGACAAGTCCGACCCGGCCGCCGAGCTTCGCGTGCGCGCGCGAAAGTTGGCAAAGTCCTCTGAACGCGCCGTGTATCTGGTCACGGGCGCCAACGGAGGCTCTGGTCGCCGCGTGGTGCGCAACTTGCTGCGCGCGGAGAACAAGGTGAGGGCGCTCACCAGGGACCGTGACAAGTTGATAGACGCGCTTTTGATGGTTGGCGTGGACGCTTTGGAACAGGAGAAGCAAGGAAACCTTGACATTTTTGTGTCCGATTTGTATAATGTGCGTCAGGAGCTTTTCGACAACGTTGTGGCGGTAGCGAGCTGTACTGGTACCAGAGTGGGGCCTCATGATGATCCCGATCGCTCCAAGTATTTTCAGGGCGTCAAGTTTTATGAGCCGCTGGTGCTTGATGACACACCGGAGAATGTGGAGTATCGTGGTATCAAGAATCTCATGGAGGCTGCAAGAAAGCATTTTGACTCAATCAATAAGGTTGACACTTTACCGGTACTGGAGTTTACCGACATGAACAAGGTCAGCGCGCAGTGGGGCCCGCTTGACGACGTCGTCATGGGCGGCGTCAGTGAGAGCAACTTGGGGGTTAGCAACGCCGAACTCATCTTCTCCGGCTCTGTATCAACCGACAATCGAGGCGGTTTCACCTCGCTGCGAACCGTTACTTTTGACACCCCCATGGATTTGAGCGCCTACAATGGCATTGATCTGCGAGTGAAGGGCGACGGTCAGAGCTACAAGTTGATTATTCGATGCGATCAAAACTGGGACGGCATCTGCCACTGTTACACTTTCCCAACCGTAAGCTCAGTGTGGGAGGAGGTTCGCATTCCCTTCAGCGAGTTCAACACCGTGTTCCGCGCCAAAACTTTAGAAAAGCGCAGACCTCTCAACCCAAAACGCATCTTCGCCTTTCAAGTCATGCTCAGCAAGTTTGAATATGATGGACAGCTCAATGAAAATTTCAAGCCCGGACCGTTCCAGCTGTGCATCAGTTCCATTAGCGCTTACACAGAACAGGAAGAGGCCCGATGTCCAAAGGTGGTCCACATCGGATCGGCGGCTACTACTCGCCCTTTGCGAACTGACGAGCAGTTCGAAGATGTGCCCCCTGCAGTCAAGCTCAATGAACAGCTTGGGTTGCTTTTGAATTGGAAACTGGCCGGAGAAGATTCGGTGCGCGTGTCGGGTGTTCCGTACTGCATTCTTCGACCCACGGCGCTCACGGAGGAAGAAACAGTGGGATTGAATCGTCTTGTGTTTGACCAAGGAGACAATATCACGGGGCGTGTTGGCAGAGATGATATTGCCGATTTGATTCTCAAGGCATTTAGGACGCCCGAACTCACAAATGTGACAACAGAAGTGACCATTGCTGAGGATAATGAACAGATTTTGAGTAATGCTGATGAACGACTCAAGCAATTGAAGCCTGACGAAGAAGAGTCTCGATCGTTTGCTCCGTTTCCATATGTGCCGGAAAGCAAGCCCTCTGAGAAGACCGCTGTGTAGTGCGCAACTGAGGTCAACTGAGCTTCTCGGTTCTGATGGGCAACCCGTGAATGCTTTTCTTCCCCTTGGCAACGTAGAGTGCTTTTTGCTTACGACGCTGTCAGCACAGTGCGGTGCTTCCTTTTTTTTGAGTTGCTTGCCAAAACATATGGAGCTGTACTCTAGGGTTTTTGAACATAGTCAGTTGAAAATGTCGTGTCTTGACGCACTTCCTTCTTTCAATGTAAAGAACTGAATAGTAATTAGTCGGTTACAAAGACGAGAACATCTTTTTCAACAAGAATCTCTTTCCCGGGTTGAAGTTTGAGAAACTTCCGTGATTCATCATATGGTACTTGCAACTGACAGTCCGAGAATTGTGTGTGGATACCAGAAAGCCGCCTTGCAGGATGGACAGCAACCTGTCATCGTCCGTACTTGTCTGTTGTGCCAGAGATGTAAGAACACAAGAAACTGTACAGCGCCATCCCAAATGGAAAATCAACGCAGTCCTAAGACGCTTTCCAATACGATACCTTGTCAATACTCCGCACCCACGTTTGAACTAGTCGTCTTCCGGCTGCAACGAACTGAACTGCTCCGCTTCAAATAAGTCGTTACATTCGCCCCTGATAAAGGCTCGAGAGTGCAAATCTGCGTACCGAACCGGAGCTGGAACTCGATACTCGCACAGCGTCAACACCAGCCGAACTGCAGTCTCAAGAGATACTCTATGACCGATCGAAACGTATATGGGCTTGCGTTGTGCGTTTCCCGTCATGATTGCTTTGCCCCACAAGAATCCGCTCTCTCCAATCACATCAATCCCAAGCAAACCGTTAGCTGCCGCCCGCTCACGAATAGTTTTCTCATCAAGACCGTCAACGCAAAGCAAGGTCTTCGATACTCCGATACACGGAATCTCGTGCTCCACTCCGACGTGACAAGCCAAACCGGCCTTGCGCGGATGTAGAAGACCGTTTCCATCAACCAACAAACAATCGATGCTTGTACGGACCTCCTCAGGTAGCTGCTTCAGCAATGTAGATATCACCGGTGCCTCCCGAAAACCCAAGAATGTTGGCACATATGGTTGTGCCATTGAAACCTTGTATGACTTCGAAAACACAAGTTGATGGGAAGCATCGGAAAAAAGCTTCACAACTGCAAGCGTTCCAATCGCAAGATCTTCCGTGGTGGAAAACGATACATCAGCACCTGCTACGAACAGTTCGCGTTTGGGTTTAAACCCGTCGGGGGTAAAGAAATCACCCCAATTGTTGTTGTCGCTGCAGTCGACTTTGTGCGCTATTTGCTCTTGGGCTGCTACCCATGACGAAATGAGAGCTTCGTAGGGTAACGCTGTCTCATTGCTCGAACTCATGCGAGGTAAACTTGTGGTACGAGCGTTATCCCGCTTACCACAACACCTTTGCAGTGGGGCAAGCACCAGAGCGGTTTTGCACAGCAGTCGCATCGGCGGATTGCATCCTGGTGACGACGGCACAAGACTTGTGGCAAGAGTGCTCACATCTTGTGCATCACAAGGACACCCTGTTGAAGTCTTCTACTCCCAATTCTTTGTGTTATTTAATTTATTTATTTTCGCCCCTTTAATGTACGTGTAGCTACACGTAATAAATAATATTTGTCAGCGCAATTGCCCGTTACAATCTAGGCTTGCATTTGCAAGTGCGTTTACCTTTACACCTCCGTATCAAACCCATAAGCAAATGGCATATGCTAAAATTTCGTCGGGTTCTTCTACTCTTTACGATATGGAGCATACATCCTTCCTTTCGTTTTGTTCTTCGCAGCACCTGCTTCAGATAGAGGCAGAACTCGCTTTTGAAACCGGTTAAAACCAGCAATGAGTTGATCTATTGCCCATAGTATGGGAAAGAGATGCACTAAAATCCATCGCAATATTTTCTTGCAATTATTGACTTCAGCTTCCTCAAACGATTGCAATTCGATTGCAGTTTCCTCAAAGGTCTTTATTCTATTTTTTATCTCAAAGCCTTACCGTTGACTTATCAATCTAGCAAACGACGTTTTTCGATTTCAATGGCGAAAAATAACAAGAAATTGATCAGACTGTTAAAAACAAAAACTTGTTCCAACGCACCATTTCGAAAGAAAGACCATCCGCTACAAAACAAACTCTTTTCCGCTCCCGCCAAAGTATTTCTAAGCTCCTCAAAACATAACTCTGTCAGTTTTCATGATTGCCACTGCATTGATTCCGTTCAAACAAATGCTCTGACTCCAAAGCAATTTGCCCCTGTTTTGGCCTCTTTTCAAAACCTATGCAGTGGGCCTTTTCATAATTTATATCACAAATTAAGACTGAGACAGATTATTGAGAGCTGAGAAAGAGCTTGTTAAAGCGGTTTATAATATGATTGAATGTCTTTGTAATTCTTTTGGATGATTCATGTATAGTACCGATTGCGGTTGATTGCTACTAGAGGTTCCATTGCAATTCCGATTGCTCCTGGAAGTGGAAATGCAGTTTCGATTACATCTTCAAATAAAAAGTCTTCCGGTTGCTTCGATTGCAACAATCTTTGCTGTTAAACGCATTCGAAGTAGATATACCGCTGCGTTTAGCTGACTGGGACTGGGACTGATAGATTTGCAACGACTGAGCTATCTCCTATTACGAAGTGTTGAACCAGTTCTGATGTCTAAGATCGTCTTCATGAACTAGCTTCGTGGTCTCTCGTTTTCAGGGAAGAGCATGGTGGCTAGTTGTAACAGGCGCCCAAACATAAGAGCCAACAGCTGAATTCATGAATCATTTGCAGAATATCTGACTAGCCCATTTTTTTGTCATCCAACAAAACGATGGCTAGAACGTACTGTTGTACTCCGATTACCGGTAACTCACTACCAAAAGGCGATTATGCCTACCTTTTCAGTCGAATTGGGATTTATCCAAAGATACACTGTTGTGCATGTCATGCGTCATGATTTTTTTTTTGCAGTAGGCCTCCTGAATCCACAAGTGTTTCCTATATGAACCACGAATGACCCTTGGGCCTTCAAATGATTCCAAGGAAACGGAGGGACACCCAAGCCAGTTGCAACAGAAAGCTCTGAAGTAAGCTTTGAGAAGCCCACTTTGTCCATGGCGAACACAATCTCCCCCGCTCCTCGAAAAAATTTCTCAAGCCGAATTGCACGTACACTTCACGACCGCATTCCCGTGAGACGGACCCATCAGCACCGTACGCAGCAGTATTATCTGACGCCTTCCACTTGGTCGATGATAGTAACTAGAGATATTTCAAACAGAAGAATGAGGTACGAAAATTTACCTGCATCAATAAACAATCCTCACGGAATTGAACCGCTGTCTATGTTGAGCAGCCCAGAATGCGAAGAAAGAGAGAGATATCTTCATATATATTTGATGGCTTCATTCATTGGTTACTATATCATGGACCCAAGTCTTCTTTTGGCACAGATGCCGACCACTAGAGAACACATTATTGAAACTGTTGTTGAGCGCGTTGCTACCAAATTTGGCAATATGTCCTCAACATCTTGCGCCACTTCTTCTGAACCTCGAGAGCACTCACCGAACTGTTTTCCTGCTGAAAGGTTTCTTGAGCTTTTCAGCCGTTTTGAATTTGGTAGCTTAACTCTTTCAAGCGTGGTTGAAGAGAAAGGAGGCCCACAAACGGAAAATGAAGACACCAGTTCCGAAGATTTGAACGAGATCATGGAACTGCGTGCCTTCCCGTTTCATAACCAAGTTGATGTTTGGCAATATCATTATGACCAGTACGAACGACTATATCAATACCTCCAGTCTCGTGGAGTAGAGCACTGGGATAAGGCAGAGCAATGGACCGAGTATTTGAATGACTTTGAGGGCGCTTTATCTGACGACAGCTTTGATAGAATATGCCGACTCGGCCTTTCTATCATGCAGCGGTTGCTGAGAGTGGTAAGTAGCGAAAACAGAACGTTTTCCGTGGGAATACGGTTCATTCAAGTGTGCATGCTGATAAATAAGTTACTCGCAGAGTCCGGTGTCAGGGCTTCGATACTTCAAGAACTTAATTGCCTTGGTCCCTTGTTCTTGATAGATGAGGGGGAAAATGGTTACACGAGAACATTCATTGGAGGAAGAAGGTACAGGATAGGGAAGATTAGAAGGGAGCTCTTGCGCAGAAACTCCGGAGCACCTCCAAGAGTATCGCCTGATGTCGTTACAGTGGCAATTTCGTATAGGCATTTTTGGATGAGTGGGAGGGACAGGAAAACGAGGAGGCACAGGATCTGTCGATTGGACTTGGAAGCAATCGCATCTTTCATTGAGGCCAGTCATGCTTCGCGGCTGAGGTTTTGGGTTGATTCCAAGTTGCCTCCAACCAATGATGGCTCGTTTGAAAGGTGGTTGACAAGAGGAGTAAGACCTTACGCCCGATACATGACGATCATTTGCCCTTCAGCCGACGCATCGCAAGACCGATTCTGGATAGCAAATGAGAAATACATCTCCAATCTAAGCAGGGGCGTTTTTTACTTCCGTGGGAATGGCATTTACTTCGACAGAGGGCTTGACGAATTTAGTATGTTTGCCAATCATTTTCTGCATCTCATGATAGGAGAACAGGGACTGCCACCCGGAGTCAGGGATGAAGACGAGGTGAAAGTACATCAGTGGGCGTTAGGAGTCCTTGGCAGTGCCGAAAAAGTGAATGCCATGCATAGTGGACCGAGGCCGGATCAATTGTATTCCGATAACTACACCGAAACCAGAGCCATACGTCACATCGAGGATGTCGTTAAGCAATACGGGCCGCTAAGCTTGCCCCTTGTGCCCGGCACGACCTGGAACAAACAAAATCCTTTGATGAAGGGAACTCTCGGTCACCAAGCGCATCAGATGGTCAACTGGATTGGTTTGGTACACCCAGAAGACAAACAGACCATCTTCTTCTCTCATGTTTACTCGTTACGAAGGATTAACGAACCTAATTATGCTGTCCTACGGGTGCGACTTCGAAAGGCATTCGATGAACCAGATGGGAATGCAATAGAGCAGAAGGATCTCATGGCAGTTGATACCGATACTCTACGCGAAATGGTTCCCGTGGTAGTGCCTGCCTCTTGTGACTGGTAAGTCATCTCCAGTGCCCACTGATAATAATGGCCGAACAAATCATCGCAACTTGCGACGGTGTCAGTGACTTGCAGTCAAAAATAGACTTAGCAAATATCTAGCTCGAAAAGGCGCGTGAAGGTTCACAATTTGAACGTGACAACAACAATCGATCACCCTGATTCGTGTTTGTCGACCGCATGCTCTGCAAACTGGACAATATTATTGTCGTCCAGTGCGTAGAGCGAGCGTTGGCAAGAGGGTTAGAAGTTGTAACTTAGAACGCTACCCTTGGAAAGGGGGACGCGCCATGATAACAGAAGAATGGATATCTTCAGCGGAAATGAAACCGTTTGACCTCGCATCGGAGCCGCGCTCGTTATGGGGCTTGAGGCGGAGCAGCGATATGTGTACGCGTTGTTCAACAACTTGTTGCCCACCTGTTGAAATGTCATGAATTGTCCTGTCGTGGATATGACGATCTCAAGCTGAGATGCGTATCTGGTAACTTACGTACAGCTATCAAAAAGCGATTGCCTCAGGCAAACCTCGCCCATCGATGCCGTGCTGGCGTGAGGGGGTGCCAAAGCTCGCCATCTTCCTAGCTTTCGTTTGTTTCTGTGCCACCCGCTAGGCAAGTTGGCAAGGTAATGTTAGCGTTCTTCCCTTGCATACACTGTATTTATGTCAAGAGGAACTATGGAATACTTCAAAGGTTGGCCAGTACAACACTCCAGCCATCAAACCAACATATGCAGTTTCAACCGGGTGAAGCCCTTAATCTAGTTGCGAGATGACTTTCGCTATAAAATGCTTCCGTACTTACGGAAGCTCCACCTCCTGTATCAGTGCTTCCTCGTAACTCAAAGCAACCGTCTTCACTTTACAACCGATTCATCATAGTTCACCAACGTCAACATGCAACTCATCATAAATGTGCGCAGCGGAGTCATCAGCGGAATCTTCGAGGGCATCGCTTTACTCATTCTAGCCCCGATAATAACGAGGGGCACAGCCCAAGTCTACAACCTCATGGTAACCCGTCGCATATTCACAGGCAAACTGGTCAGAATATCCGACGACTCCATGTCCGTCGAGGACATAGTACCGCGCGCAATCAAGCTAATCCGCACCGCGAGGAACAGAAAATCCACTTCGCGCGGTAACGTCAGCACAGGACTCTCCAGACAATGCGTAACACTAATGATCTCATTAATCATGTCTGTTGGAATTCTGCTGCTAAGCGTGTTCACAGACGGTAAAACCGTCCCAACGTACGAAACGCGGGATCTGTTCATCTGGAACAACGCCACGTTTGTTGATTCAACGCGATCTACGGGCTTGGATAGCAGAGCCGGTGATGTCTTAGGCATGGCCGGTGTGCGACGTGCGTGCATCAACCGAACCGACGCGGATTCCTTCAACATGTATGCTGTGGGTTTTTTCGACATACAGAACTTTGAGCAGGGTCGCAGCGCAAACGGTTCGGTTTGTCTCGATGGCGAGCAGACAAAGGAGAGGCAGGGCATTTCTCTCAGTACCAATAGAATTTTCAACCCCCCGGCAGACCCCGTGTACAAGGAAGATATGGAAGGAGAACCCGCCCAATTCACGTTTATCAGATCCATTGATCGTACAGGAACACCAGACTACTGTCGCGTGCTTGTGACCACGGAGAAAAGCTCGGAAGTATGGACTCTGAGTAGTGAGTATCGCTCTGAGAGAACGAGGTTTGCGGTGAGAGCTGTAAGAAATGAAAGCAATGTGATTATTGTCAAGATAGGTGTCGCATATCACTTTCTGAACAACGATGAGATAGAGTCCGAGCTCCCACAGGAATTTGAAGATTGTGATGCAATATCCACCACCATGTTTGCGAGCAACCGTTTCACAGCGGAGATCACCGAAATCGATGTCACGCTCAATCTCACTCACGTGGAACTCACTGTGGCCGACATGCTGTCTTTGATCGTTGAATCTGGGTACGGGCGCTTAGAATCGCAAGAAATCATGCTACGCGCGTATTACGCTGGCACGAGGGATTCTGAAGAGGATTCCGGCGAGCCGTTGGGTACGTTTATCCGAAGGCAGGTGGCTGTGGCTACCGGTGGACAACAGGTGACGGAGCTGTCTACACTTGCTATTGTTGGTGCAATTCTTACCGCGTTCGGCACCGTGCTTCTTCTTGGCGTTGCCATTTGCTTTCGGCCGCAGGTACGACTTACTAGTTCCACATATGTGTCACAGTTGTACGTCAATAATGCGTCTGAGAATGGCCAGAGCAGTGTGAAGGACTGTGACTATGTCGAGGCAGTTGACGGACATGGTACGAAGAAGCGCGTGCGTCCCTTGTCGCTGGGGTACAATACAGTTGAGGTTTATGAGAGCGATTTCACCTGAGCCTTGTCGAGCCTCAAGACGTTGCCGAAGCCAGAACAGTAAATGTAATTGCCATATCAGTGCAGGTCATTCCCGCAATTGGAGTGGTGTATTCTGCTTTCTTGAGTTTGTCATGGCGAAGATTAGCCTGAAAGCCATCTGTATACCCGATCTGAACTCTTTTATAACCATACAATATCGCGGGTATGGAAACTCTCGTTAGCCGAGCTGCAGCAGCTAACCTGCTGCTGTCTGAATGCCTTCTCGATATTTAGCCTTCCTGAGGAGAGAAAACTTTCTGTAACGAAAGCTTTCCCTTCAACCTAGAAATTGAAGGTAGAAGTCTGTCCTAAAGGGAAAGCGTCGATTAAGTGTACGCGGGTAGAAACTGGAAGGAGACGTACGAAGCTTAGGATAACAGAGGGATACCACATGTGCTTTGTGCCGCAATCCCTACTTGCCTGAGAGAGGTGAACGCAAATACAGGTTCTTCGTTTTGAAGGCACCACTTTGCACATAGAGCTATCTGGCAGATATTACCGAATGTAACCTTATCAAAAGCGAGTGCCTCCGCACCGTACACTACACCGTTCGATGCTGTGCCTTGCCGAAAGTGTGGCGTCCTCCTCTCTAACACCTTCGTAGCTTTCGTTGGTGTGCCTGCCGCTAAGGAGGAAGGCTATCGTTCTCGTTAACCTTTTCCATGACACACTGTATTCATTTCAGAGTAACTGTTTAGTAACCATAGAATACTGCAGACATTGTCCGCTGGACAGTATGATAACTTGAGTCTTTATAACCTGGACTAGATAAGACATGAATTTCGCTACCAATTTCTTCAGTGCTCACCGAAGTTCTTGTTCATGCCATCTTCCCGTGTTCTGGTCCTTCACCATTCATCTCCCCTCACCAAAAATCAACATGCCGCTCATCATAAACGTGCGCAGCGGAATCATCAGCGGTATCTTCGAAGCTATCGCTTTACTCATTCTAGCCCCGATTATAACTAGGGGCACAGCCCAAATTTACAACCTCATGGCAACCCGTCGCATATTGACAGGCCACCAGGTAAGAATATGCGACGACTCCATGTCCGTCGAAGATATAATACCGCGCGCAATCAACCTCATCCGCACCGTGGGCAGCAGAAAGCCGACTCTGCGCAGTAACATCAGTACAGGCATCCGCAGACAATGCGTAACGCTACTCATCTCGTTAGTGATGTCTCTTGGAATCCTACTTCTCAGCGTGTTCACAGACGGTAAAACTGTCCGCACGTACGAAATGCGTGACTTGTTCATTTGGAACAACGCCACTTTTGTTGATACAACGCCATCAACGGGCTTGGATAGCAAGGCCTGCGATGTCCTAGGAATGTTCGGTGTGCGGCTTGCGTGCATCAACCGAACCGACACCAATTCCTTCAACATGTATGCTGTGGGCTTCTACGAGGTACAGAACTTTGAGCAGGGTCGCAGCGCAAACGGTTCGGTTTGTCTCGATGGCGAACGGACAAAGGAGAGGCAAGGCATTTTTCTCAGCACCAACAGAATTTTCAGTCCCCCGGAAGACCCCGCGCGCAAGGAAGACATGGAAGGAGAACCTGCGCAGTTCACGTTTGTCAGATCTATTGATCGTGTACGGGCACCGGACTACTGTCGCGTGCTTGTGACCACGGAAACGAGCTCGGAAGAATGGACTCTGAGTAGCGAGGATCCCGTCGGGAAGACGAGGTTTGCGGTGAGAGCTATGAGAAGAAATGATAGCAATATGATTATTGTGAAGGTAGGCGTCGCCTACCACTTTCTGGACATCGATGAGGTGGAGACCGAACTCGGACTGGAAGGAGAAGATTGTGATGCAATATCCACCACCATGTTTGCGAACAACCGTTTCACGGCGGAGATTACCGAAATCGGTGTCACGCTCAACCTCACTCACCTGGAACTCACTGTGGCCGACATGCTGTTTTGGATTGTTCAATCTGGATACAGGCACATAGAATCGCAAGCAATCATGCTACGCGCGTATTACGCTGGCACTTTTGATGATTCTGAGCAGGACAATGAGCCGTTGGGTACGTTTATCCCAAGGCGGGTGGCTGTAGCTACCGGCGCACAACAGGTGACGGAACTGTCTCCGCTTGCCATCGTTGGGGCTGTTCTGACCGGTTTCGGCACCATGCTGCTACTTGGCGCTGCCGTTTGTTTGCGGCCGCAGGTACGACTTACCAGTTCCACATATGTGTCAAAGTTGTACGTCAATAACGTGTGCGAGAATGGCGAGCGCGGTGTGAACGACTGGGACTACGTGGAGGCGTTTGACGGGGATGGTGCGGATGTGGTTGTGCGACCCGTGTCGCTGAGGTGCAATACAGCTAAGGACTGTGAGAGCGATTTCACATGAGCTTTGTTGTGAGTTACGGGCCACACTATGATGGAGTCCGCATTGGCCATTCTCTTATTTGTTGCGCCGTCTGCATCCGTTCCCATCTGGGTGACGTGCTTCAAAAGAAAGGATCTGAAGGACAATCAAAGATCTCACAAATGTACAGTTCAACTCTTAACGTTATTTAGTATGCGCTTGAAGGTAATGTAGAGTGAAAAAGAAATTTTGGAGCAGTGCGTTGTGCTGAGGAAGAGGGTACGTCAAGACAACGAGGATGCGGCAGCTTTAGGGGCGGTGGTTTTGTTCAGGGATATGCAGCTTTGTCGAAGCTGCTTTAGTGAAAGTGGGTGTAAAAGGTGCTGGATAAACGGGAGGATGCATCTCCTAAAGAGCACTCCGGCGCCTGTCGTTTTTGACTGTGTCGGGTTTCTCCACCCTCGTGTGTGCTCCCCGCATCGCAGCGTCCTTCGTCGCCGTGCGGGCGCTCTGTGTGTCGTCATGAATGCCCCGCTTCACGACCAGTCTACGGTGCCTTCCGCCGCCACCGCGCCGCCGAAGTCCGCGGGGCCACGAGAGCTCGTCACTGCACCCGTAGATAGGGACAGATTCTGCCCGGCAGAGGCATCCGCTAATTCTGTGTGTGGCTTCTGCAGTCGAAAACCTTTCCGAAACTTACCCTTGTAACCCGAAAAGAATATAAAAAACAAATCGGCAGTCGGATCAACAACCGCAGACCAAGCAAGCAAGCCCGATTCCGTTATGCGTTCTCCGACCCTCTGTTCACGCTCACACTACGATTCATCATGAAACATAGAGTGGCGCTGCGAAAGCTCTCGCGAACCGGCTCGCATCGGAAGGCGCTGTTCCGCAATCAGGTCACGTCTCTCATCGAGCACGAGCGCATCGAAACCACCGTGGCAAAGGCGAAGGAGCTACGTCGCATCGCAGATCGCATCATAACGCTGGGAAAGAAGCAAACACTCAACGCAAAACGACGTGTCAACGGCTACGTGCAGACCGATCACGCCTCCAAAAAGGTGTTCATGGAGCTTGCGCCGCGCTTTGAGCACAGAAGTGGCGGCTACACTCGGGTGCTCAAGACACGCTTTAGAAGAGGCGACTGTGCGCCCATGGCTGTCATCGAATGGACGCAGACGGACAAATCTATCCTCACTCCGGAACAGATTATGAGGAAGCGACAAAGGAAGACAAGGTCTTCTTTGTCGCCACCCACTCATCCCGGATTGGCGGTCGCGTTGCACTGAAGCGCTGCAGCTCACATTACGGAAATTTCCGTCACGTAAGACTCTGTCTCACCTGCCGCGCGCTTCAAGACAAGCAAAAAGAATCGCTGGTGGTCTCAAGACCACTGTGGCGGAGTATCGACGGCAGACGTGGCCTCGATCACGTATGGCAACAGGAGCGTGTTTAGAAGCATGATTGCACTGCAGGGTTGTCTTGACCGACACAGCAAGCGCATCGAAAGCCGCAAGGCTTGTTAAAATTGGCTAGATTTCTGACTGCGCGCAACGGTGCAGCACATATTTGGCGCGAAGCATCAGGCAAACCCGTGTGTGCGAATGCTTTCCCTTTCATCTACGCCACCGTCCTCATTCTTCCTCACTTTCGCTTCATATTCATCTTTGTAAAGCACTTCATTCCAACGGCCCATTCTTCCTTCATTAACTGTCCGGCCATAGCTTCCCTGCCAAAAGTACATTGCATAGTGAATCACTCTTCGCAGCAAGCCATGCATCATGGCCGCCGTTGATATTTTCGATGTGAAGGTCCTCGACAATCCAGCCCCATTCACAAACCCCTTACAATTTGAGATAACATACGACGTCCGTGAATCGCTTAAGGAAGGTACGTCCCTTGTTCTTTCTCTTCGCGGTCAAACTCCCCGATGAACCTTTCATCACTAACCCGCCTCTGCCCCTGCCCTATATGTCACGCTTTCGTCATTACGTCTTTGTAGATATAGAATGGAAGGTGATCTATGTCGGATGCGCGGAGGATAAGAATCATGACCAAGAACTGGATGCCGTCCTTCTCCCAGCAGATAACACAGGCCGCTTCATGTTCGTTCTTCAAGTCGACGCTCCAAACTCATCAATAATTCCAGATTCAGACGTGCTTGGAGTCACCATCGTGTTACTCACATGCAGCTACAATGGTGCCGAGTTCATTCGAGTAGGATACTATGTAAGCAATCAGTACACTGATCCTGACATGCACGAGAACCCGCCATCGAAACCCCTAATCAACAAGATTCAACGAACTGTCGCTGCTCATGAACCGCGCGTAACAAAGTTTCCGCACAAGTTCGACTTTCGCGAGGTGAAGACGGGCACACCTGCAGAGCCAGAGTTGTCCACAGACGGTTCCCACTTTGCTGCCGAAGTTAGTCGGCAAACGAATGTCGCATAGATGCACCGCTTACTAATCAACCCAAAACAATTGCCATCTTGTTCATCGTTCATCTGTAAATTCTCAACGTTCGAGACGCCTCTGACAGCGTACAAGAATATGTCGTGGAATTCCGACGCTTTTGCAGTTCATTGGTTGCGAAAGGCGTGCTGTGTGTGAGGTTACACATCGTGTGAAGCACTCCATATCTGAAAGGGGCAATAGCCGACAATTTGTACCAACAACACTTGGAAAGGTCATTGCAGACAAAGGACGGTTACGGTGCCGCAATCGAAAACAGAACTGTTGACATTTGTTTACCGATAAAAGTATTGGCAGTGGGCAGCCCTCTTGAAAGTCAAAAACACTCAGCAACAGGTCTAGAATGGGAAATACGTTACATAGATACAGAGCTCAACTTTGTGAATAGCACAAATGAATTCGCTCAAGTGGGCACATGTTCGGAGGCACTTGAGAAACAACTCAACAAAAGAGCGGTATCATACGTACAACATGACGGAGCAGCGCTAATCTCCCAATGCGAGGCACGTACGATGCTACTTGAGCTTTGTTTTGCTTATTTGTCTCTTTCTCCGCCACGCTTGGAAGGCGCTGTCGGTGCCACACAACGCGTCCACCCATACGAACGTACTAGAGTAGTTACCAGAATGAATTCGATGGTGGTGATCATGAAAGTGCGCACCACCGTATAAAGGGAACCAGCGGTTGACACTCCAGGGGAAGTCAAAGCCGGAATGGCATTCCACAGTCTGTGCGCAACGTAGCGCGAGGTAAACATACAACGTAAGCAAATGCGGTGCAAACAGCATCGGCCCGGCTAGAGTTGCTGCACCCAAGAAGACAACTTCAAACGGATGCGCGTATTCTGCGGCTAGACCGAACGGCGCGGAATGCTCGTGGTGGATATGATGGACTTTCTTGTACAGAAAAGGAGTATGCAGGGCACGGTGTCCCCAGTAGAACACGAAGTCCTCGATGACGAAGAACAGAAACACCTGAAAGGCAAGGAACGACGGCGTGGGCAGCGCTTCAACGGAATATTTAGCACCCATTAGGTCCATGACAGGATGAGTGAACATGATCATCGGAAGTACCATAAAGAAATGATTCGCGAGCAGGCGAGCGGAACAGTTCTTGAGCGCGGGCACACTGTTCGGTTTGTCGGGCTGCAACTTCCATCGCTTGCAGTACGGGATTTGTTCAAAGAGCAGGAAAGGGAGATACGAGCCCCAGTAGCAGACCTCGTGGATGACGAAGGTGACTATGGTCTTGAGCTGATACTCGGAAAAAGTTTCGATGACTGTGCTCCACATTGACTCGATCATCGGGATGCCCGCCATGCTTTCGCCCGGGCTACGCTCTCGAACGAGGACGGCGGGAGCATCATTGCCGCGGAACGTCTTGAGCTGCAGCCAGCGTTTGTCAATCCACCGGAGTCGGGAGCAGTGGTGGACATCGCATCGCGTGTCTGTCGCGTGCCGTATTTCGGTTCAAATAGTTTGTGTGCTGTTATGTACACGTACCAACGGTACACTTTTTCTCGGATCAACAGAGCTCAAAGCGCCGTCGCCGTGCCCCCCACCTAACCCCTTCAAGAAGCATTCCGTTGGTGCGACGCCTTCGGCGCCGCCACCTGCCCGCCATCAACGCTTACAATGGTCGGCCAGGCCGCGACGAAGGACAGGTCGTTTCCCGACTGGCGCGCCGACTCGCTTTGCTCCCTTGTCTACAATGGCTTCCGAAAAGCCGGTTTTATTCACTCCGCTTCCGCCTTTGCCGATGACTGCAAACATGTACGTACTGTTGACCCATGGCTACCCGGCCTAAGTTTTGTCGCTCTCCTTCTTACGCCCCTTTCAAACTAACCAAAGGCCTCCAAATGCATTTGTGAAATCTGCGCTAGGATTGGAGCAAAGGGGAAAAAATCCTTCAAGAGGCTTACAATACTTTTCGTTCCACTAATGGAGACCAAAAAGTGAAGGACAAAGCTCAGCTGAAGAAGAACTCCAAGCCGGAGCTCAAGGAAAAGGTTTTATCAAAATCAACCGATGATGAATCTGAATCAAGCACTTCCGATTCGGAGACCAGCTCCCAAGTTCAAGACTCTAGCCACACAGATAAATCATCATCTGCCTCATCTAGCGATCTTCAGAAGGGATTCAGGAAGGAGTCAGATTCGGCTTTTCGTTCCACTATTGAGGACCAAAAAGTGAAGGACAATGCTCAGCTGAAGAAGAACTCCAAGCCGGAGCTCAAGGAAAAGGTTTTATCGAAATCAACCGATGATGAATCTGAATCAAGCACTTCCGATTCGGAGACCAGTTCGCGAGCTCACGGTTCTAGCGACTCGGATGAATCATCATCCGCTTCATCTAGCGATCGTCAGAAGAGCTTGAAGGAGTCAGATTCGGCCTTTTGTTCCACTGTTGGAGACCAAACAATGAAGGACAAAGCTCAGCTGAGAAAGGACTCCAAGCTCAAGGAAAAGGTTTTGTCGAAGCCAAATGATGATGAATCTGCATCTAGCACTTCTGACTCGGAGACTAGTTCGCGAGTCCAAGGCGCTAGTGGCCTGAAGCGAGCTTCTTCATCTTCGTCGTCCGCCTCCTCCGACTCAGATAGCGAATCATCATCCGCTTCATCTAGCGATCGTCAGAAGAGCCTCAAAAAGGTATCAGATTCAGCATCGTCACCATCTGAGAGCTCCAGTTCTTCGGAGTCGATGGTGGAAACTCCCGCGAAACCGAAGACTGTGCGCACGGACGAAAGGCATCCGGGCGCAAAACAAACCTCTCATTTACATTCACAATCTGGTGCCAAATCTGAGTCTTCTTCAGACTCCGGCAGTTCCTCTTCTCCTTCTAGTGGTCCTTCACCTAGGGAAGAATCTAGCGAGTCATCCGAGAGTTCCAAAACAAGCTCTTCCTCAAGTTCTTCAGCTGAAGAATCTGACGTGATACCGAGCGCTCGTCCTGGTCTGGGATCGAGTGGAAAGCGTAACGTGAAGTTTTCATCTGCAAAATCCGAGTTGCTTCCCGATGACGAATCACCCATGAAGAGCAGCAAGCCTAAACCAGCAAATCCCAAATCCGAGCAGAACGAGTCAGAATCGACAGGTGATTCAGACTCAGACTCAGAATCTGAATCTGAGTCAGCATCAGACTCGGACTCTTCATCCCAAGAGACTGAAAAGCCTACTGGAAAGCTTGTTAAAAAGGCTGAAAAGTCTGAGACTTCTGGTCCCGGCAAAGCTGCAGCGCAGAACGGAAACATGAGAGGGTTGAGATCGACGGAAGATACGAGCCCGTCGAGCTCGTCATCTTCTTCATCGTCTTCATCGTCTTCACCAACGTCTTCTAGTGAAGACTCGCACACGCCTGCTGCAAAGAACAAAGTTACAATGACGGATAGCTCCGACAGTGATGATTCCTCCACCAGCAGCTCGTCAACTGAATCTAGCAGCGAACCAGATTCTCGCGCTCGTAAATCCAGAGCTTTAGAGACCAAGAAGAAGAACGAAATGTCAAAGTCTTCATCTCCATCTGAGACTTCCGGAGACGATAGCACCGGCAGCGACACCTCGAGCGAGAGCAGCGACAGCAGTGACAGCAGCAGTAGCGAAAGCTACGAGAAGCGTGCAACTAGACGCAAGTCAGGTGTGGTTCAAGATCTTTCTCGAAAATTAGAGAACATAAGCCCGGCAGCTTCAGGTAAATCTAAACGGAAACCCCATGGAATCGCGAAGACGAGAAAGCAGGAGAACAGTTCACTTGCTTCAAAGAAGAACGGAGGTTCTGAGGAGGAGAAGAAGCCTGCAAAGTCTGAATCAAAAGCGAAGACATTAGGTAATCCAAAAGCGAATCTGAGCTCCGCAAGGCTTAGTAATGGCAACCAGAACGGTGGTACAGGTAATGGGGTACCAAAGACGGAAGCTCAAGCAAGAAAACGGCGACGAAGCGACGCATACGAAAACGGGGAACGAGAGAACCACACGCCATTTAAGCGTGTCAGAGTGGAAGACGTTGTCTTCAAAGACGAACGCCTGAGGGACAACTCATTTTTCTCCAAGAGAGACACATATGGGACCTGGGCGCATCGCGACTTGGCTGTTACAAAGGGAAAAGGGTTTCGAAAGGAAAAGACTAAAAAGAAGCGACTCAATCATCATGGAGGGAAACTCAGTTTTGAAGTTAACTCTTACAAGTTCTCAGATGATTCGGACTAAAGAAATGATCTAGTTATGCAGGGCTGAGGTGAATCTGGAATGGTTCGGATTTCATGCAAGGCTTGTGGTATGGAGTTAGTCGTACCTCATTTGGGAATCAGGTGCAGATGCACTGATTGCCCGTATCCTTTCTACTCGTGCTGATGACCAGCCACCAAGTCTCACATGTGCAGCATGCGTTTGGCATCTACGGAAAATAGAAATCACAACACGATTGGCAACAAGCATGGTTTCTCGAGGCATAATGTGGGAAGCATATACAGTTAATCATAACTGGTTCAGTTATCAGAAAGTAGACAGGTTCATGTTCTTCTCGGTTTTGAGCCATTGATGAGCTACAAAGCATACAAAAGTTTTGTACAACTACTAACCAAAAGATAAATAGTTAGAGCGACAAGAGTCTGGCTTCTTGGTGTTTGTTAAGCGACATCAGCCCTCTGGTGAACAATAGTCTTAGTTACGTACTGGTCTTCATGCACAAATACGATGACTTGTTTCCGGTGTGATTCACTCGTGAAATTGCTTGAAAACATACAACTGTGCTACAAAGGGTGCTCCCATGTAACGTACCCGGAGTGGTTTCTCATTCTCCAGGGGCCGTGAGGAACGCCATTGCAACTACTTCCCACCTCGAAACACTCTTTGGCAGAAGCAATAGAAGCTCAGAAAGCTTGAATCATCAACGATTCAAAGGTGGTAGGAACACTAATACAACCGAACTAACCGTTCCGATTGAAGGGTCGTACAGCTCGGCGGGGCTGAAAGGAGCAGACAACAAGAACTGGAAAAGGCAGGAGGTATCGTTTAAGGATTAGATACTTTCTGTGCAATCAGTAATTTCATCCGCGTCACAGACGAGAACACGGTCTGTGCCATCTACTCGCACAAGCTTAACTCCTACATTTTTCTTCAAAGTTGTGCTTGAGGCGCGAAAAGTCCGTTTTGCCCAGTGCATGGGATCTCGCATATCAAAAAAAAATGGTGCCAACGGTTTGGCGCAATACAGGACAACATAAGTTAGGAAACATATGACCCAGACAAGGATCAGTCCAGCAAGCATAGCCGGATGTACTTGTGTGTGGCGAGGGTCGATGTCTCTCTCCAAACATGTCCGGTTGCGGAATCCTGAGAAAACTCGATGACGAAACAGTATGGGCTCGCGAACGCCTTCTACAAGTGTGTTGGCAGCTCGTGTGCCAAGATACAGGATCTGTTCGAGAGGTGCTTGGTATGCTAACTGGGTAGCGCAGAAGGGAAGATTAAGGACACTCACATCTACGTTTCGAGTGCTTGAAGATGTGTAAAGCAGATCAGATATGTAAACAGTGTTATTTGCTCGCAAAATGAGGAGACATTTGTTGTCATCAGCTGGCACTGGTTTCGAAGCACAAGACACCTCAATATCGTTGACATCAGCTGAAGGGCGCTGTACCATGAGGGGAGTAGTGAACAAGTCCGTGGAATTCAGACGAAAATCAAACAAGATCTGCGTTCCACAGCGGATCTTCCCGGTGCTTGCGGAATACGTCGCGTTGTGCTCTGCGAAGCGACCATGATTGAGAGTGCGACAGTCCACGGCGGCAGATTCGGCCTGAGCAGGATGGCGTTCTGAACGGAAGCGAAGTGATGTATCGATTGCTATACATGGGACTGGACGAAGAGCAGAATAAGGACGAACACCAAACACTAAGAATATCTCCAAGATGACGAAGAAAATGAGAGAACAAGCTTGCAGCTGGCGACGGCGGCGTTTGGAATGCACCACAGAAATTTTGCTTCCCCGTGCGAGTAAACTGCATTCTCTGTGAGTCCTAAATGCAAGTAGAGCAGATAAGGCAAGAAATTCTGACAAACATGATATAATGCTGACGACCAAATTGAAGAAGTTTGTCTTTAGCGGGATGATGACCATACTGGGTAGAACTATTGAAAGAATCCAAGTATGCGATTGTGCTTACTGGCGCTGAATGTAGGAGAAGAAATGACGTCCCGAACACAATGCTCTTCGATTTCGATTTCATCTGCCAAGGAGCAGCCACAACATTACTCGCACACTCTAGAGCCGAAGTCTTGGCTGCATGATACGGCCTAGAAATGGCGTTGATACTCGTCTCTAATCTGCAGTCAACCCTCGTCGATATGGCACATGCACGGCTGTGGGTATGCAACGAGATTGCCCTATGAACTGACAATCGAACTTGAGCTAGTTCCCCTGATATTCATCATGATTGGATGGTTTGAGCTAGCAAGTGCAACCGATCTAGTCTTGTGTTGTGTAGATAGATACTTGGGTGTGCTGCTACCGAGCATTGTTGCGACGGCACCACAATGAAGATGGGGTAAGTGACGATCAGTCATCATCAACGAAGCTACCCTGTATGAAGCTCTGCCTTACGTAATCTTGAGAGCCTTGAATTCTGATTTCTACGCTTCGTAATTGGCTCGGGTGCCAACAGTGACTCCCCCAAGTCAGGCCAGTCAAAGAGGTCGAAGGATTAGCGTTTAATGTTAACCCTCTTTACTCTGTCCCTTCGGAACTTCATTCTCGTATCCTCTTCGATGTTACCCGATGTATCTCTCTACGTACAGGAAAGCGCCAGAAGTTACTCGCGCTCGGCAATCTCACTTAGGTAGTGAGGCTAGCTTGAGTTCTGTTGTTTTTTTTTTGCTAACGCGTGTCGCCTACCTGATCAAATCAGTAGGACATCGACAACGGGTATAGGCAGTCTTCGTTCACGGACAACATTATTCATGACGCTCATGTGAAGCGGACTGCGAAAAACTTGAGAGTTGAGGCACAAACAAAACGAGATATATATATAGCACAATGGTGGTTATTCCGATCACTGCAAATTTGTTCAGCGTCGTAACGACACTTTTATCGACACTCAGTGAGCTAGCGATGTATCGGACACTTCGCCGTCTACTCGCGATCTGGCAGTGCCGCGTCATGAGCCAAAACAGGGCCTTATCCATTCGCTCTCAGAAAAAACGACTAACGGCAATTGCATGGGGCTCGTTAGCGATATTCGTGATGTTGGAAACGGTGCTATCGGCTTTCAGTGACCCCGTGACAATTGCACAAGACACCGTGGAAGACTGCGCGCGACTTGTTGCGACGCCACATGCCACCCAGACGTTAACTGCAGGAGAACTGGGTGACGAAGCACGCATACTTTGCAAGAAGATAGACTTGGAGCGCGGATTTCTTGTGAAAGAACACGGTGCGAACATCAGTACTACTATTAGAAATATACAGAATACGGAACGCGCTGTTCGTTGTGAGGAACAAGAACTGTATGGATACTTTCGAGGCCAGCAGGTGAACCGCGATGTGCGAAACCACACAGCGGCATGCGTGGGCGGGACGTGTGTATATGTGATTGTGGATGGGGAGGATGTATACCTTTCTGCGCGCCCCACGCACGAAGAGCGTAGTTTGGAGGCGGACAAGACTTGGTTCGCATTTCTGAAGACACGAGTGCGGTTCAAAATCCCTAATGAGTACAAGCGACAAATGACGATGCGGCTGGCACGAGCAATGGAGCGTGGGGAGCGTGACGAAGAACGGCTGCGCGCCCTCACGCTTCTAGGAGTAAGGACAGATCGATGTGTGCGCCCGGACGATGAGATTGGGGGACGGGATGGCACGGAGGTTGCTGCATGGTTATTGGCGGGGGCAGGCGTGATTTGGATGGTCACACTGGGGGCGGGTTTGGCAGCTGAGAGCCGATGGGCGCGAAAGATGGGCTTCTTCGATATGGGATGCGAGGTGCAGTGGGCGCGGAAGAGTTTTCTCGAAAACTTTCGAGAACATCATGCGGGGGACGGCGAAGTTCTGATACGCGGGGTGATGGTAGACGGAGAACGGTGCGTTATGGTGGTGCACGCCAATAATGGAGAAGAATCATTCATCTCGTCTCCTTCTACTACACCGTGAACGTAAGGATCGTCGCCAAGAGGATGATGCACGAAAGCACGAACAAGAACAAACGAAGAGGCTTTGTTTTAGAATGGAGAAGGATGGTTTTTGCGCAGGGCGGGGCAAAGGGCTGATGGTTGACTATCATGGCGGTGAGCTTTCCACTTTCTCGTGCATAAAGCTGGGAAAACGAAAGGGGAAGTGGAGCGTCGGCCTATGAAATCTACTTTCGTAGCGGCCAAGACCCTGTCCAAAACGCAGTGCCCGCGGGAGTTAATGTCAGCTCGTTCACGGCGGAGGTTCTGGCAATGACGGCAGCGCTAAAAAGCTTGCCTAGTGATTTCGAAGGTTGCATCCGTGTTTTCACGGACTCTCGCTCAACCGTCGATGCGCTGCAGGGTGACGTAAGGTGTCAGGCGTTTTCTGTGCAGCGCCTCGGTAACGAGCTACAGGCTAAGAGCCAGCGATGCACTGTTATTGTTTCGTGGATTCCGAGTCACTGCGGAACAGTCGAAAATGAAAGGGTAGATCATCGTGCTAAGATGGGTTTAATGCTGCCAATTGACGACCAGGTGAAGGTCGGACACGATTTGCTGGATGTTAAGGCTGCGTTACGGTTGAATCAAGGTAATAGAGTATTACTTCCAGAG
>JASCIV010000305.1:0-25194 GCA_030374735.1 Gracilaria caudata
AGTACAACTACCCAAAATTGGGCAATTAATTAGCCCAAAACATCCGCAAACGCGGCCAACCTCCGGAACCATCCGTGACACACGTGTCCATCCCGCCTGTGCGGCATACTACTAGTAGTAATAGTACAGTAGCCGGGAAGCCGGGAAAAACCACAAAGTAGTGAGAATCCCCTCCTCAGGGCGTTGCACCACAGCTCTTCCGGCACCTTTACGATACTCGTGGTTGCTTGTTTGGCTGAGCTTCGTCCACGTCCACCACGTCTCGGTTTGGTGTTCTGCAGGGCGTCAAGCTTCTTATTAATGTCCTCTATGGCGCTGCGCAGATTGCGTGAGCTTTGTCCCCCGTAACGACCGCGTCCTCTGCCTCTGGTCTGTCGGGATGGACCAGGGCGATAAGAGCTTCGGTGTATGAACTGTGAAGTCGTTGGTGTTGATAACGAGGTGTGTTGGGTAAGGATGGATTCATACTGTTCTAGGCGTTGCTGTGTCTCAGCAATTGTCTTCGGCAAGGCGTCGACCATCATGGTGGGGGCTCTGGCACTGTATCGCTCATCATGCAAGAGACCCTGTAAAATGTAGTTGATTGTGATACGTTCGTCATTGATTCCAGGGGCTTGGGCAGTTATTTGTTTGCGGCGGATGGCCATGTGTTTGGCAATATACTCAGCGATTGTCCCGGTTCTCCGGAGGTTCATGGCTTCGGTCGTGAGGCTGAAATAGTCGCGAGTGGAACGTTCGTCGATGGCTGGCGTTATGGCTTTCACAATATTGGCCGGTGTCTCCTGGAAGATATCAGGGTTGGCAAGTAGCTCTGTAACCTCACTAGTAATGCTTTTGTGATAATGCGGCGGAGACTGGCAAGGGCTTTGTTATCGTTCAAAGTGGTGGGTATGTAGTTTTCTTGTAAAAGATTTTCATACTCGTGTTCGGTAAGGATATCTTTCAGATTCTGAATCCATTGTTTGTACTTTTCGGGTGTCAGCTCAAGAAGTTCTTCGGTAAATCTCCAGCGTGGGAACTGGAGTGATCCATATGCTTGGGATTGTTCTTCGGCTGCCATTTTGGGCGTGTTTTTCTGGTTGGTAATTGCTAGGCTGTTGTATAGATCTAGCCAAATTTCTTGTGTATCACGAAAGTGAGCGCGTTTTTCTCGTGGAGTCAATAGATGGAAAGTTGTGGATTGTGAGGGAGCAATGCTCGTACCGGGAGGCGAAGTGCGTGATTGGGATCGTTTGCGCTTCGGATCGATGGGTCCCATAACCTGAGACAAGCATGGATCGATGGGCGGAACATTGTCCGCACTCCGTCGTCGCATGGTCTTTATTGTTGCCTGCCGCAGGTGCTGTAAACCCGTACACGCGTGCTAACAGATTTGCGGGCTTTCGGACCCTACTCTTACTGTGTGTAGATTTTCCTCTACCCCTAAATTCGATAAAACAGAAAAGAGTTTTAGATCTATGGAGTTTTTACAGACTGTGTGACAACTGAAAATGTAATGGTAACGCGATCCGTCATTGTGACGAGGCTATTATCTAGATTTTACTATGTATACAAGCTGAGTGGCGGAGCGCGCGGCCTTCAGCCGCTTGCACGCGTATGCGCTACGCGCCTACCTGTGCTGATGTTGGTGGTGTTATTGAGCGATTTTCCAATGTTATGGACGTCCAAGGCGTTTGATTACCATTGGTGCAAAGTCTTGGACGTCCAAAACAGTCAAAAGTATTATTTTTAGAGGGTCACAAAAAGGGTCACATCGGTGCAATCCCTTAATGTATGTAAGTACACGTAGAAGAAATTCGTGATGATCACGTTCAGGGACTGACGAAGAGCGAACACGGGGCACCGCCGACCAGCATCACCGCGAAAAAGCACTGAACAACTCAGACGTTCTGCTTGGCTTTCTGTCCCGCATCTCAACCATTTTATAGTCATGAGCCCGAGGCGTGAATAGAGTGGTGGCCATTATCGCGCGCGGCGTTAATTTGGGCGGCATCGATTTTGTCAACAAAGATTTGCAGTTTGTGAAGCGACTCTGAGACTTGCTCCATTGACTACGCCGGCTCATAATTCGGATTGGATAAGAGGGGACGAGAAATGTGACCAAATCCTTCGAGTTGGATGTGGAGACAAGCGACGATTGTCAAGGACGAGCAGCGACTTCCCTTGTATTTGTAAGGGAGCGCAGCTTCACGCTGCCCTTGTTCAGGGCCGTGCATGTTAAACGCCAACAATTCCGACGAATGACAGAATTCATACAATTTCTCTCCGAAGGAATCTTAACTCTTGTCGGTATCCCTATAAACCTTTGCATGGAAGACAACTCTTCCATGTATGATAGGGTTTTCTTGGAATTGATGTGTGGAAGAGCTCTTCAAATGCACATCCAGTGTCGCCTCGCTGGCAGAATGAGGCCACTACAAGAGCCTGTACTATTGAAATAGTTATTTCGGGCGGGAAAAGCCAATGAAACGCAAGTGGTCGCGACGAGACGGGTGCGTGTTGCTGAGTAGATGTCCATCCCGACGGGAAGGCGTTCCTTGCGATTTGGGAATCATTCCGCTCGCCATGCATTTTGCGACTAAATTCTCGTCCTCTTTGCTCTGTGCCAACGTCAGCAGCAACGTTCCGTCTCTTCGTAATTTGGCAACAAGGGAACGCGATGGAAAAGCTTTCAGAAACTTTTATTCAGAAGAGGCACAACACTTCGGGTTAATATCAAGAATTGCAGCAAAAACACGCGCTACAAACAACGAGGGCACTGCTACACGTCGAACATTATTTAATTCTCTATCACAACATGGGCATGTATCCGATCCTTTTGATCGCCTCCATCGACCATGACAGCTGTGTTGATTTAGTTAAAAAGCAACGATTCCCTGGGCATTCATTTCGGGAACATTCATCGGCATTTGGATTAGAGTGAGACTTCCGCTCTCTCCAACTTCGTAAGCCCCAACAGATCCACTAAACAGTTGATATACGAACTTACTATCCCTGGATCCCCACAGATCAATGGGACTCGGTCCAGTTGCGCCAACTTCTTCCTCAAGAGTAGAAATACCCTCATCGAATGAGAACACAGAAGTAGAGTTTGAGGCAGTATTAGAAACAAAGAAGTTTTTCAAATCAGCGGAAAACTCAATCCAACAAGAGTCCTGTTGACCAGAAGTGACGGATGATCCGACGGGGACGTCAAGTTGCACTGGGAAAAGTTGACTTTTAGAGTCAAGTCGCCATGTAGAGACAGAAGCAGCTTGGTCCATGGGATCCCCGCCATCGGCACCGACTACACTGCGTATTTCAGGCACAACTACGTATTGCACGCCGCGAGATTTCACGATTTCGAAACCAATCACCTGTGGAAGATTACGTCCTTCAGCGTTGCCGAATTCCGTTGAGGTCGCACTGGCCACAGGAGCGGAGCTGAGAAGACCAATGGGATTGACACTGAAGACCGAGATTTCTTCAATACTGCCGGGTTCGGTGGCCAGAACGGCAGAGAACAAGGAAGAGACAACCAAAGAGCGACGATCAGGCGAAAATTTGATGGAATTTGGACGGATAGTCAGCATGCGGGTACTGCGTGGAATGGGAATGAGTCTACCTGAACGGGCCAAGAGAAATCCGGAGAGCAGTCCCACCGAACCAACAGGGCTGACAAAATCACCGTCTGCGTCGGCGCTGGCAACGTAGACAAACCTTCCAGACACAGCAATGGAGACGGGTCCAAATCCGGGAACCGGTTGTACACACACGAGACGGAGAGAGAAGTCGCGAAGTATTTTGAAAACTGACACTGAGTTGCTGCCCGCATTGACAGCCAGAACGAACTTGTAATCAGATGTGATAACGACGGAGAAGGCTGAGAAAAGCGGGTCAGCACCTGTGTCGAAACTGAGAATGGCACCTTGTCCTCCCGTCTTGAGCGCAGGATCCAACAACGCAAGGGTACCGTTCCTTCGACGTGCGTAAACGACCATTGTGTTCTCCTCAAGATCATTAGACATGGCATACACACCGCCCACGAATTCAGAGTCGCTTGGTCGCCTCTTGAGGGTGGCCAAATCGAGCGTGAAGCTTGCCCTCTGTGCCGATACACATGAGAGCAGACAAGTGGTTAGCAAAGCAGTGATGAACAACGAGAAACGAGCCATAGTGATGATTTGTTGATGTTCGGGAAGCAGGGTTTGATGTTGAGGGCGAAGGCCAAGGTGAAGCTCGGGTGCTTTGCATCCCTTTTAAAGGAATCAGGGTTGGAACGCATTGACCCAAATGCCGTTGAGAGGCTCAGTGTTGACAAAGGGTTTTGTCGCAATACAGATATATCGTGAGGCGACAAAGTTCACACACAGTTCTTTGAGTGAATTTCTGGGAAGTTGAGGCACGTGAGCAAGTTCTGAATACCTTCATAATGTATTTGTTCACAGTCTGCCTTTGTAACACACAACTCGGTAGCACATTTTGTTGATGGTGATTGGGTGATAGGCGAAGGCTTACGTGGTGTTCCATTACAGGTATTCATGCAGGAGAACCTGTAAGAAAATCATGTTGCAAGTTGAGTTGCTACTAACAAGTGAAACATTTGCGAACGGTAGAGTTGATGACGTAAGGCTACTTATTCCCCACAAACGAAGCAATTTCAAGGGTAGAAACGTGTTTTCAACCACGAAGTGCGAAGGAGGGATATCCGTGAGCTTCTTGTTATCGCGTTCAGTTACTTGCCTTCTTTTCGGCTCTCTAATTGGTGAGCCGCTCACGCTTTCTGCAGAGGGCATGATGTTAAGTTACTGAGAGGAGCACAACACAGCATGCTCATATCAGTAACATCATCAGATGTTGAAAGTGATGGTTATACGGAACCGCTTGTTTCTACGCTGCCCAAAAGGCATCAAGCATTGAAACGCGGTTTGCATTGAACAAGTTTTGAACCCTCGAGGAAATGATTTCCTCAAGAAAATTGTTGAATTTGTGTCCTCTCTCTAACGCCTGTGTGAGGCCGTGCCACGCAGACCACAACGATTGGAGGACAGCACATGACTGGAAGACAGCACGCCACGACTGCCACACGCCAGACTCTTTGAGACCTTTTGTGAGTCATCAATTTTGCCTGTCGTGCGCAAATTTTGCGCTCGAAAATGTCAGGTAAGGGGTGAGTTCAACTCACACTGACAGTTCGTCCTTGTGAGTTATCATTGTCCCGCCGGTGGATGAGCGTCACCATCCAAATTGAACTCATCCAGATTACTACCGTGCGGAACAACTCACCCAAACAGATTTCTCAACTAGCGGCGCTTGACAGGCCAACTGTGGCTAGCACAAAAAAAAAGACTTTACACGTAGTAGTTTAGGGATGGATGTTACGTAATACCAGTATCCTTCAACTTGCTCGGCGAGCCACAGCTGGCTTCTATTATGGCGCGAATGATCCCTTTCAAAAATTTTCGATCACTAGAAACTTTCAAATCGTTTAGCACCCCTTCCTGACCCACGATGCTTGGATAAATCAAATATGTTTAACATTACAAGGGTAGATCGTTTGCTCCAAGATTGGGAGCATTTCAAGAGACTGCTACTCCTCGGTATTCACATGTCGTCGTTACAGTGTAAATCAATAATTCATTTTGCAAGTTGCAGAGAACCGAAAAGTGTGAAAAGCTTACACTGCAAGCTAGGTACAACGGTATGCAGTTCAAGAGAGGGTGCGGTTGGAAAGTAAAGAGTTGTGCGTGAACGCAAACTCAATCGCCGGGTCGCCCACGGTGACCAGCTTCGTCTCGAAACCAAGCGCAAAGTCACGCTGTGAGCTCGAATCGTGACTTTGCTGCCCGAACATTTAACGTTTTTGTAGTTTCAGGATGCTCCCATTTACAGACTTACTTCTTAAGGGACACAATATGCAAACTTACTGCCGTTTCGAGTTTACATGAATCAATTGGACGGTTTCGCGGAGCACATCGCCAACAAACATCAGATGATAGTTGCCTTTCAGCACAGAATAACATTAGAGAAGCTGGCGGAGGATGATTCTACCCGGGATCATCATGATCGCAATCATCCGAGTGATGTCAACGTGACAATTTGACAGATTCTGAGAGATATGTCAGTCTGGCAGTTTGACATTTTGACAGTGTGACATTCTTCGCAGAGTCTGTGTCTGTCAAACCCCATTTCGTGGCGGGCTGGAGTACGTGGACACGTTGTGGGAAGAGGTGCCAGATTTTGACAGTTGAGGCCGCACGATGGTGCGCCGGCTTTCGTTTCATACCACAACACTGCGACAGGACGCGAGGTGGCGTCCAAAGGCGCCAGGTCAAAGTTGAGCCATGGCGCTCAGCAGAAGCTGCATGGCTGCATTTGATGTACGGGCAGGGCTTCGCAAGGATTATAGCGGTGCCCTTGAGCCACAGGACAAGTACAAGAAACACATCACAGCGCGGCATCGCCCCTCCTCCGCAACCTTCTCTCAATCATCGTCATGATGCACTGGTTAAACATATATGATGACGCCGGGATCTTCCAAGATTTTGTAAAGCGTGACATCGTAAGGTTAGTTCTCCCCACAAGCCATGGACCATGGCTGTATTCTTTGTAGTACCATAGTTCCAGAGGGAGGGAATCATGCGCCCAACGTCCACTTCGCCATTGTGTGCTACTGGTCTTATACCTCTACGAAGATAGTTTATTGGCTCCCATCCAGTTCATAGCAAACATCTCCATATCCATACACAAGCAATGGTTCAAATCAATCTCAACTCCAACATTGTGAGCGGTATCTACAGCGCAATCGGAGTGCTGATGGTCATACTGCTAACTCGCTTCATCCAAGTTATCATCTCGTGCCATAATCTGCACACAATCTACGATGTGCGCAAGCCACTGCGTCTCAAAGCAACCCGTCTCTCTCTGCTCATGGATCCCGGGTTGGCCCCTCGCCGACTCTCCCGCCTTTTGGCGCTGCTTGCCATACTGTTGACGGCTCTCATTACGGCTGGAGGCTTTGCTTTCGTCGGTGCCACTGAGCCCGTTTATCAGGCTGTTTCTGTACGAAACAAAGTGGTGCGTGCTCGTCGTGGAGAGTATGTCGATTTTCGAAAGCATATTTCGCCGGATGGGCGGTTGGCCTCGGCTACGTTTCTGTTACTGAGTTCGCAAGTATGCACGGATGCCGGATTCAAAACCGCTGCTTGGTATGTTCGAACCAACGATATGGATAATCTGACAGATGTCAAATTGCCCACGTCGTTTCAAATCTCCAACTCGACATGCGTCTGGGAGGCAAATAGCTTCAAGAGGGAGATCGTGGAGAGGACGCCAGCTGACCCACCAACCTACCGCACTCTTGATTGCGTTAATTTGCTAGCGTCGGAGATTATCCGACAGGAGCAAATGACGCAGATAGATGTGGCAGCACATAATGGGAGCTGCCCGTATCATGACGTGGAAGTGCGCTGTTCAAACCACTCGATTGTGCAATGTGTGGGCTCCATGGGAGTGCAAGATGAGGTTGGCGGATTTGCGCTGTTTTACTCGTTTATTGGGGAAGAGGGTGCTGGCACCTTAATCCCAGCAGGGCGCTACCAAGAGAGGGACGACGCAGAACTACTTGAATCAATGGCATTCCTAGCACAATTTTTCCCGCAACCTTCTTTGTCTACTATCAGAAGCATTGCTATTTCTAGGGTGGAAGAAAATGGGAGTGTGCAAAAACTTGTGGGGGAACGAAATGTTACGAGAGTGAACATAGGATTGATCATGGGTGCGTTCGGGTCAGCTCTGGTGCTGTTGGTGGGGGTGGCCACGGTAGCATTAGTGATGTGGGTTCGTGTGGTGTGGCTTAAAGGGCGACGGGGATACAATAGTTTCAGTGTGAATGAAGATGCGTTAGCATGTGCATCACAAGCGCTTCGTTGGGGTAGGGATACCGACGGAGGAGTTAGGCGTTTGAGGAGGGGTGTGGTGGTGGGGGACGCGGATGGAACGTGTGTCACACGCAATAATGCTGATCTATAAAGCCGCCCTGACACAAGTTTGTGTCGTTTGCATACAGTGGAGCGAGCCGCTTGGACGAATCGAAGCAAAGCGCGTTCTTAAATAGCAATGCTAACTGCTGGTGGAAGAGTGTCACTTGGTAGTAAGTGAATCCAGCGCGAGCCCCCTGGGTGAGCTGATTTCACCTTATAACCCACAAGTACAAGGCTAACCTCTGCAAAAACGATCCACACACGTCGCCCGCATCATCGCCGTGAAGCACAAAATGATCATCCCTATTCACTCAAACATCGTTAGCGGATTGTACGTTATCCTCTTCGAAACTCTTCTTCCTCTCATTCTTTGCGTCGCTCTCCAAACGTACATATATGCGCACAACCTACATGTCATCCACAACTGCAAGAGTCCCTTACGCCTCTCGACCACCCGACTTTCAATTGTAGCCAGCTTTGGTATCACGTCGAAGAGAAATGCACGCCTCACATCGTTACTGGGTTGCGCTGCACTGATTCTCACCATCATGGGCAGTTTTTCGATAGATGGCGCGTCACGAATGGCTACAAATGTGGTCACCATGCCGCTGTTCGTCTCGGTCGCCAACACATCCAGCGACGTAATCGACTTCACCAAGCATGTTTCCTCCGATGGCTTAAGAATGTCTGCTACGTTTCTATTGGCGCTCGAGGCTGTGGGTTGCTTTCGTCGAAATGAGACGGACGTATTGATGTATCCCTCAGTGGCATACCTTGACAACGTTGGTGATATTGACAGTGTCATACACTCGTACCGTTCGCTGAACTTCAACATTTCGTGCGCTCTTGAGCAGGAGAGCTTTGTGCGCATTCCACACTACAGTGAGAGTATTCAGAATTATGGCATTGCTGACAACCGTTGCAGCTTCAACACCTCGTTGACTGTGAGAAACTCGTCGCTATGGCAAGAGAGCTCCGCCGTTGGCTGCAGTGAATTTGAAACTGTAGAAACTTGGTGCGCAAGCTTTCAGTACTTTACTTGTGTTACGCACATTCGAACGGATACGAGACACTCTTTTATGTTCCTTGTGCCAACACTGGTTGGAACACAAGGCAACCCGGTATTAACTGCTTTGCATCGGTCGAGTTCTCGTGCTATTCCTAGCCAAATGGTGAAATCAGCAGCGTATTTAATGGCCACGGGAGTGGGACGGTTAGAAGTGATCGAAGTATCCAAAATGAGCATAAAGCGAAGCGTACCGGTTGAAGTAGAGGCTGGAGAAGTGTTTGAAACGGAGGTGTCGGTGCCTCTGTTTCTATGCACGGTTGGAGTGGCGACGGTGGCCACCTTGATAGTGTTCCTGGCAACGCTGCTGAAATGGAGACAACATGTTGTGAAGCAGGGTTTGAGAGGAAAGAACGGGTTTAACGGCGCGATGGATGTTATTTTGCTGGCTGCAGAACTGGGCGAGGATGAGGAAGAGGTTGCTGCACACGATGACGTGGTTGTGGGAGTTAGTGCTGGCGAGCCGCGAGTTGGGCCAGTGCTGAAGACCAGGCTTGGCGGTACTGAGTTCTATGAGCAGGGAGTGCAGGGGAGGTTGAGACGCAGAAACAATGAGCTTGTGTTGCGTGCTGAGGAAGTGGATACAGAGTGCAAGGCGTAGGAAACATGATAAATACTTCACATAAAGTCGAACGCCCGACAAACTGAGGTAGTTCGCGTTGGGGCAATGTTAACGTTTCGTAGTTAGGGGGCCAGGGGGCTCTATACTGGTGCCAGAAGAAGCAAGTGGAGCAATGCGTGCTGCCGATGATCTTCATGAAGCCGGCGGACAACTGAGGCTGGCCTTTCTGTGGCTCACACGAGACTACGTTACAGAAAGCTGCATTCGAGTCCGTATTGGTACGACAGTATCGACTCGATATCCAGACGACACGGCGTTTCACAGCCGACGCGGAGGCGCATCGTTCCGGGTAGCAAGATGCTCCGCGCTCCTCCTGTGAGGAGGGGCTGCTGTTCTCCTTGCGCACGCGTGCGTACGGCAACAGCAGCAGCTCCTCACAGGAGCGCAACGAAAAATATCATCTATAATCGGCGTGCCGTTCTCCTGCATGTCACGCCTCTGTATTCAGTTTCTCTTATTCTATATGCAGTTCGAGATACGTAGCGAGTTCAGATCAGCTTGATTAGAGCCAAATACTTCATCCCAAAGCCAGTGGGTGATGACATCACTCCTGTGGCACCATCACCCCACTGGCTCCGTGATGACGTACCGTACGGGCGTTGGGTTGAAGTACTTGGTCGAATCAAGCTGATCTGAACTTTGTTTCCTCTATTGTCCGCTTGACATATCATCAAGATAACTGAATCCAACTACACTGCAGTTCTCCTCTTGGTCACTCGCCTCATTTCCGCACCAATGCTCGCCTTCACTTTGTGTCGAACGGTACTACATTTGTGTCCAGAATTCTCTATTCCTGTTCATCAAGTGCTCGCTGAACAAGTTTCGGTCACATAAGATGATCTCTACGCCGTTTTTAGAGCTCAGCAACTTTTTTCGTTGTTCTGTAAAAATGGACCAAGCATGTGTAAAATACCTTCAGATGCTTTGTCGATTTTTCTTATAAGCATATAGCGTTTCCTATTAAACTCAAGGTAACGATTCTTCGGTGCATTATCTTCCCCTTTTGAGGAGCTTCCTCGCTGGCCCCTCTCGCACAACTTTTGACAGAAGACCTTTCCATTAATAGCTTGAACAACAGTCCACGTCTCCGACGCTATGTTTCTCCTTGAGCAACGGGAAAGAATTCATTCTCGGCACCTAATGTGCCGTGCAATTAATACCTTTTGCAAACATTACCATTTGTGCTTTGAGGAGTCTTCAACTTTGACATATGGTTTAAATATTCTATTTCGTTTCTTGATAACAGATGGGTCAATAATAAGCAGACTTTTTCAACCTTCGTTTATAGTACAAACAATGAGCATTCTTAAGATATTTACGTTTTGGTAGCATGGGATAGACCTTCTACAGAGAAGATATTGGGATAGACAGCAGAACTGACTATGGACAGTCGTGTTCAAACGATTACTGCTCCGGCATAAGGGTATGGCGGGAGGGTGTTTCAACGCATCAGGCTGCGATCAAGACGAAGATCCAAGCGGTCGCTTAGAGTTTGACATGATGCTTGCCTGTTGATCAGTGGACGGTGAAGGTAATCATAAAAAAACCGATCTTCGCTGTGATCGCCCCAAATAATGCTCAAATAAAAAACTTATACGTTCCACTGAGAAAAAGACTTAGGCCTTCTCCACGTGCCACATTTGCAAATCTGTTTACCTTTTTTCTACCTAACTGCAGAGAGCTTTCTCAGTCAACACTTCAAGAAGTGCTACTTTAAGTCATTGCAAAACATTGTCAGAAGAATCATGACTGGAAAAAGTTTTCAACCATTTGGTTTCCAACTTCCGTAATGTCTGATGCTTCAAGATTGTTTGCAATTAGATCGGTGCACTGGAGAACTTCGTCCACGCACACACTGAGAAGGTCATCCTCGCTTAGCAACTGATTCGCTGCAAAGCCACCAAGGAACAAATTGTGTATCCTACAATTCCTTAGAAATTGTTGAACGTTGAATTGGGAGCTTGAGGACGTGCATCTGCAAGGACAACGTGGAGATGGTGTGGGAGATACGGATTTAGAGGCGGACGGAGAAGCAGATGGTGAAGCAGATGATGACGGGGAACTGGTTGGTGTGGGTGTAGAAGATGTGGATGAATAAATGGTAATCGATGGAGATGCAGAAGTAGAAGGGGATGGAGAGGCGGAGTTGGTCCGTTGCACTGAAACTGATGAAGATGGTGCCAGAATAGGGGGCGGTGGCGGAGATGGTGATGTAATCGCTCCGTTCGATACCGTCGGTGAAGCAGTGCCCATAATCGACGGCGTAGGTATTTGCCATTGCATGGTTGAGGCTGAGGGAGACGGCGTACTATTGGGAGAAGGTGAGATACTGGGAGAAAATGAAGTGCTTGCAGACGGAGAGCCACTCAAGGAAGGAGAACTGCTGAGAGACGGTGAAGAAGACGGGGACGCTGTCAGGGAAGGAGATGGAGTTGGACTCTCAAGCACACATGTTCCAGACAAGAGCTTCGTGACAGCATCATTCGCCGAGTCAAAACTCGCAGACTTTCGTCTGTTATATATTTCAAAAGGAACCCTGAGACATGCGCTTTCGAAAGCTGGAGAGATAGATTTGAACTCTGCGATCTTTTGGTGATTGGTTTCCAAAGCGGTATATCCATATGTGTCAGCTGTGGCGGGCTCAATAGAAGTTCCTTCAGGCCAATCATTCCATGTGGCAATTTGAATCCAGGGGTTCTGAACGACATCAGTTCCAAACAGTCGAAGCGGAGTGTAGTTGATTTGTTGCTGCCAGGTAAGTGCCATTGTTTCACCATCGTCGACATTTCGTAGGTGGTATCGATTTGTTCCGCCGTTCCAAAAGGGAGGGACGTTTTGATCATCAAAGCCTGGATATACGCCTCCCATTTTCAAGAGGTTGATTGTGTTGGATGGTACTCCGTTTTCACTTTGTCTTGCCATTATGTAATCAAAGTCATCGAAGTATTGCTGTCCCCAGTTTGCAGTGTTTGAGAGGGGCTTTCCTGTGTTGAGGAGATTGACCCATTCGAAATTTGCATCCGAATATTCGAAGTTTAGAGCGTTTCGAATGATGACAAGAACATTACCTGAAAACAATGACTGCGCGGTGTTCCAGTAATGGGTATTATCGGATTCGGACCAAAAGAGCAAAACTGGTTGGTCTGAATCATCTCTAAAAATCAAAGATGAAAAAGTCGGATTGTTGTAGATGTTGTCGTAAACCCACTGCATGTATGTACTTATAAGGGATTGATCAGAAATATTACTGCCGTCGTCATACGAAACTATCACCTTGAGATCAAACGTAGGAAAAGTAGATTTCATTGATACCAATTTGTTGAATATGAAAAGAGATAGTTCTTTCTGAAGACTGTTCGCCGGATTGATATTGATAATGATACCATCACTGCCAGTCACAAAAATGGTTAGAAAATGATATTCCAGGACGTCATTGTCAAATTGAGTGTACTCTCCAATGAGGGGAACATTTGAATAGTGAATGACTGTGGTGTCGGTGCAGTCATAATTGCCATTGAACGGATAACACCAGCCCGTCCTTACTGGGTATCGCTCACCTGAGGAGTCATACCAAGGTAGGTAATGGACGAAGACCCGTCTCGTTGACTGTGCGCTTGCGACGGAAAGCAGTGAAGCGAAGAAGAGAACGAGAGAGATGAAGTGCATAGGCGCAGTTGAATAGCACACAATTCCGTTGAAGCTTTGAAAACGAACTGTCAAAGTGCAAGGCCCTGACCTTCGTAGTAAACCTGGAAAGTCATTCAGTTGCGAGAGCACAGCAAACGGTTTTGAATTCAAATAATTCAAAGCGTCGATTGCCAACGGTATTCACCGATGGAACGTTCAGTTGCAAGTTGGAATTGGGAGTTCCAACCGCTCGAGGTAATTAGAATAAAGGCAAAGTAATCAACTTCTGGTAACACGTAACCTCGTGAATTATTGTCTAAGATTTTACAAAACGCGGAAACTTTTGGCTGTAACGCTAAATGCGTGGCGTGTTGGCGTACGTCGACACGTTGCGCAATGAGTCCCCAAATTCGTGCGATTCATGCATGATCCTTTGGTGACATCGATTCGTTTCCAGCCTCGAAGCTTCCCTATCTCTCGACGACTACCACATTCCGTCACTCGGCGGCTCAAACGACGTCCTTTTTTGACAATGCAGCACAATGATGCCAAATCTTGCCAAAACTTCCTGTCGCAGACAAGGCGCCAGGTCCTGCATCTCCACCGCGCGTCTGAAGCACTCCGAGAATGCTAACAAATACTGGTAACAGATATCATGAGAGCGCTTTATAACCTGTGCATTCACCGTCATCGTAGGCACCGCTGTGATCTCTGAAAGGCAGTTATGAGAATCATGTTGACTCGTCATCACGTTCGGATTCCACCAACAATACCGATCGGCTCGCCGCTGCAGACACGTCTCGTACTTCTCCACGTCGTCGAGATAAAGTGCCAGGCATTTGGCGTAGTTGCTTATCGTCGCGTTTGGCGCTTGCATTTGAAGGATGTGTGGCTGGTCGGGTAGCGAGGTTGTGCTGGGGGAAGATTGGTGCGATCGTTCGGCGGATTCATGAAGGGTGAGGAATATGAGGGTTGTTGACACGATCATGGTCATCGTGATCAGTTGTGGGGACATTGTGGTGCCGTGTCATGCCACATCTGTGGCGATCAACTTGCGGTGCCGCCCACTGTTTATTGTGAGTTACCCTTGTATGTTGCAAACCGAGTGAGGCACGAGACAGCGTATCTTATCTACCTTCGTAATCTGCACCCGAGCCGAAGGCGAAAAATCAAATATTTTGCATTGCGACTGCAGTGTTTGCCTCATGCGCCGTTGCTGCGGCACCGGCCGGCGGCGCCAGCACCTGTTGGTGCGCCCCCGTCTTCCGGCAGACAGACAGAGAGACACAAGACACTCGGGACACGTGCGGGATTCCTCCCGATCGTAGTTTGCCCTGCGCCTTCCATCCGGTTTCCTGCACACCTGGGATTCATCTCTTCTCGCGGGTCCTCTGCGCGCGACGATCACAGAAGCGACAAACCCCGGTGAAGTCGGGCGAGTGCGAGAATTGCTTGGAGGTTTGGTGCCGCGCTGTCCAGGAAAGTTTACTTTGCTTTAAACAATGCATCGTTGTACCTTCTTCTGTACGTGTCATACGTACAATACGTCCAGAACAGTAGCCCTAATCAAAGCCTTTAGTAACCCATGGACCAGTAGAGAACAATCCGTCTTCCTCTGTTCCAGAAAGATACTTGTAGCCATTGAAGCGTTTACTAGCTCAGTCTTAGCCATGTACTGGCTGGTGAAAAAGTGAGAAAAGGTAAGCTTTGCTAGTCTAGTCAGATGCAAATTTGATTGAAGCCCCATTACGCTTTGTGATGACTGTTACCGATAAGAGAGGGAGCCGGAGAAGAGAGGAGCAAGAATCATTGAACCGTTGAATCTCCAGCACCTATATGAGTACACTCAGGCACAACGATGCTTTGCATGCCTCCCTTGGAGCTTTACCCTGTGCCCTGATGACCACAACCACTCCCCAGTCCGGTTTACACTATCACTCACCGTCAAGTCTCGTAGAGTCTCAACAGTGAGTTCTATCGATGACGTCACCGTCAGTGTGAAATCTATTGCCGTGCAGCGTCCGGAAAAGAAATTCTAGCTGTGATTATACTCTGCACGAACCCTCATTCTATAGGCTTACAAGTCTTTAAGTTAACCACTACAAGCCAACAAAAAGGCTGGCAGCTCTCATAGTTATTTCACAGATAGAATATTTACCGTGCTAATGATGTAATTGGGTGAGATATGATATCTCAAGCGTTTAAAAGCCACCATCTCGACGCAGAGAAGGGAGGAGGAGAGAGCATCGCTTAGCTCAGAACAAACCTCTATCGCTCCCACCAGAACTCAGTCGATTATATGTGGTTCCTGGTAGAGAGCTTGATTTTCAAAATACCGCTCTGATGCTTCTCATCCACGTTGCATCGAACTCGTATCATGTCTGGAGCCGAGTCCTGTCGTAAAGTTTGCGACATCAGCGACTTGAGCGATCTCATGACTCCCTTCAACCCTCTGCCCAAACGCTGCATCAATCCCCCAAACCGCTTCACGACACGCTCTCCAACCTTCCAAACGGAGTGAAACAAACCCTTCATCTTCTCCAAACCTGACTTTGGTCGCGTTTCTTTCCGCTGTTCGGGCGTTCTCTTCTCGACCCACTCCCTTACCGTGCCGAATCCCGAGGCAATGCTCGGCCGGTGACTGCGTAGCTGCGGCGGAATATGAGTTCGCTCACACTCATATAGCTCAGGCTCTCCCGGGCGGTCGCACCTCAAGCTCTGCTGGCAAACCCTTACCTGCTTGGCCCATTCCACAGCCGCAGGGTCCAGAGGTAGATGGCTACGCTTCCGAGTCGCCAACCTTCCAAATCTCGACCAACCATGTTCCCCACCTCCTCGAGTGCCATCGCGATTTGTTTGGAACGGATCGAAACGTCTAGGCCCTTGTCGTCGGTTCACGACGTTCCGCGACCCGAAACGTCTCATGCTTCCGTGGCCAACCTCACTTTTGATCTCGTCGAATATTTTCAAGCTTTCTCTCGACGGCTTGAAGGTTAACACACTTTCTCTGCCCTCCCGTTTTCTTTCGTGAGATATGGAGGCCTGCACAGACCGTTCGCACGAACCCAAACATCCAACGCCTCTCATATCTGTTTTGCGCTCTCCCTTGGTTAGGGATGCGTCGAAACGTACATTCTTTGAAGTTTGAAACTCAGAATCGAATCCAATGTCCTCCTTGCCACGTTTGAGCTCGTCGAAAACTTGTAAACTCTCCTCAGAAGGATGGAAAGGACTGTTCACAGTGCGTGTTGTGGGCGATTTGGGACGGGAACGGTGTTCTTCGTCTCGAAACATGCCAGAAAACCAACTCATTGTTAATATGGAGAGGATGCGGTGTAGAAGCCGTCAAGAATAGAAGAACTGCAAAGGAAGATGAGTAGAGAAGTGCGACTGACCACCAGCAGAATTTCGTCTCTCTAAATAGAGAGCGACTGACCCGTTGGTTTGGAGTTCATCTGAGTTTTAAATCATGATTTTCAGCTAACTCTCCATTCATGCAGTACGGTTTCATGGCCAGGAAAGGTTTGTGGATGTGTTCCAGCATAAGGAGGTTGAGCCCTTTTGGGAATCAAACGTGAATCAAACTTTGATCATTATTTCTGAGCAAAATAGGAATCAACGACAGTAGATTATGCATACATGAAACTAATGACATCGCTCTGCCGGTACAACATTTCTAGTGAGCAAAGGTGTCACGTTCTATACTGGCAGAATGGTTGGTGTTTCTCTTCGTAAAATCGCCGAATCTATAGATACAATGTTCTGTACGGGCCAGTGCACCCATTCATCTTGCTGTGTACATGGATTGTTTGGACCGCTTGTAAGCGATAGGAATGTGCTGGGCTTCTTCGATGAGGGAAGGCCTTTTGTCAAAGATTTTAATACTTCTGAAACCAGCAGTAGCTCTACAAGTTGTGTAGACTACAATCCTAACTGTCTCCCATGCCTTACATGTCTAGAATATTTTGTGCTCTTCAAGCTATGTGACAAAATGGCTTGAAGTATGTCAATGTGTTACGTCGCGAGCACTACGAGCTAATCACTGATTTAAGACACATTATTTTACTCTCCAACCGGTTTTTGAATAATATTATGGCAATCACATGAATCCAATAATTGGTCTTCACTTCTTAAAACACGACAATTCTTCCATGGTTCTCATTTCTAAGTTCATTACGTGGAAAGAAAAGCAGAAGCCCACCTTGAAAATCATCTTTGTGAACACATCATAATTATAATTAAATTATAATGTAATAAATATAATTACGTTACTCTTCAAGGTTTGAAGCATAATATAATTTTGCTTCTGACATACGTGTACAATTGTATCTGTATTATTTTGTGGACCAGTGTCATTGTTGTACGCTTGTAAACCTTAATGAAAGTTCCAGCTGTGGGCAAACTGAATCCATCCTTCGAATCGTCAGATGATTTGTAAGTATCACGATTCCTGTGTGCCGCATTTGAACTAGAAGTTGTACTATCTGCACGGGTGAGAAAAGGGTACTTAACTACTTGGCTGAAGGCTTCAAGTCTTTCTTTCCTTGCCACAATTATAGTTCTATTTTTATAGTCGCTTGCGGGGCCGCACGCGGCCCGACGCTGCTAGATCTAGTGTCTAGAGTAGAGGTCTAGATGAACAGCAATGATTCCGCTCAACGTCCGCGGCTACAACGCAGTTGAGTTTTATTAAAAAAGGCTCGTCTGACCTCACGGAGTCCCTGCACGTGATTGGCGTTGTTTAACAACACCAAAATGCGAATGAGCGAGAAACAGTGTTAAGGTTAAACGCTTTTTTTCGGTCTCCCTGGTAAAAGCCTCCTATAAACGAAAAACATCGCGTTTCTGCCCAGTCGATGTGTCCTGTTACTTGTAACAAGTTTCAACAAGCTGTCGAAATTCCAAGGTGGCGCTTGCAAGAGTTTTCCCTGTATGAACCTGGTCATGCTCTTCACCAGCTACGGATTTTCAAATGGTATTATGTAATACGTAACTTCACGTATGACGCCAAAACCGAACGCGGCTGGGTCCAATAGTTTATAATATTACTCGTGTAGCTACCTGCGCTCGAGAAAAATCTCGGATAGGTAATGAGTCTTGATGTTTCAATTACTCGACTTTCAAGAGCTTCACTTCCACAGGTACGAGTCATTTATCTGCAAAGTTATTACTTGTCGACAAAACTTTCGAATACTGGGTGCCTCCTGAAAATACAAAACAGATATGCAAAGAGTTGCTCTGTTGGTGTTGTAAACCCACAAACTTTGTTGTATTCTGCCGCTCGCGCTTCTGCTGGAGGGGGAAATGCTTCACCTATTACGCTTAGCTCACGAATCGTCCTCTGGAAAGACTGCGATGTATCAACAGAATGGAATGAACATAATTTGCGCGCATATGGAGCACTCTGAAAGCCAACAGAGTAAAACTTTGTGCGTGCTGGAACATGTTATGCTGCATACTGAGAGGAGTTCATGCAGTTGTTGTACTCGTACCCAGAGACCTTCACCTACTCGCTCACCAGATCCGAGTAATCTTATTTGTGAGGCTGGAGAGGGGGAAGATGTGCCACTCATTTGTGTTATTTGAAACGTGGGTCCATTATCATGAGAGTGGAATTCGTTGCCCTTGCAAGTCAGGCGAATCAGCAAAAGTACCCAGTAGTTTGACCACAACAGAAGTGAAGACTTTTTATCAGCATGTCGGTTTGCAGCCGTACTGGAGTAGTAGCTTCCAGAACTGTATATATTGCAAAGCTGGAGCGCCAAAAAGAGCGCGCATAGTCATCGTGTAGTTTGACTGTGCAGAGTTCAGTGCATGTCCTCACGAAGAAGTGACCGATCTCAGCAAACAGCAGGGAAGTAGAAAACGTATCAGCGATTGTCACAGTAGATCAGTTCAAAATATTTCAGATTCACTGAAACTGAAAAACTTTTAAAAATGGAGTACAAATATTTTATCCGGATACGTGTATCGTTGGAAGCTCGTGTAACTTCCCCTTCGAGGCGAAGTGACATGGTACCAAAGGTACCAAAGGTACATATTTGCGACTTCTGAGTCCGAAATCATCGTGGAGTTTGAGAATGCTGGCCGCGGTGCTCGCGCGAAGCATCTGGCCCAGGCCGTTGCGGAGGACGATTCCGTCGACGACTGGAACGTCAGTTGTCGAGTTTTGAAGGCAAACATCGCAGAATTCAACCGTGTCCTCCCTGCACGACGACACAAGCGGTGCTTTCATATGTTCCGTCTTCATTGGGAGAGTGGTAGATCAAAGCGCGAGAGTGGGGTTGTTGGCGGATGAGTGGTCGATTGCACTGCGTACTTTCCGCGTGATGTGCGTTGGCATCATGTGTATCTACGAGCACGATATGGCATTTCGACTGTCGCTTGCGCTGAGCACAGGGAAGACAAGGTTGTGATGCAACAGTGTAGTTTGTGTACAGATCGAAGTGATGGTTTACTCCATGTTTGAAAGCGTTCTCTACAGTTCAACCTCGACCACAAAAAGGGGATGTTCACTTTGCGTTCATTGTTCCAGGTGGCTTGTGAACTTGCGTCTCCCTTCTTTCTTCGGCGGTATCGATGTTAGTCGGGGTGCTTGGGCGTTTGTTAGCGTCGAATGGGCGAGTGCTCTTGTTAGAAAACGGGTGATCAGAAACGCGGGTTGGTGAGATTTCCTCCGAGGGTGCATCATCTTCTTGCAACGATGACGGTTGCAAGGTAGGTGTCTTGCTTCTCAGTGAAACTGGCTCTATGGATGCGTTATCTTTTTGCGACGGTGATCTGAGCAAAGGCGGCGTTACGTTTCTTTGGATGAATTGTTGTGCTCGTTTGACTCCAAGGTTTGCTTGCGAGATGAGTTGAGCACATTCTCTCATGAAGTCGTCTAACACAGGCTTGGAAACAACGCGGAAACCATCGTTCGCTTCGTCTTGTTCAAGGGAGTTGATCACTTGGTCGTAGTCAGACGTATCTATGGTTGTTTGTTCAGGAGATCCGGAAGACATACTCGACGAGTGTTGCGGTGTACATGAAGCGCGACGAAGATAAGAAGAGTGTTTGAAGCGCTGCAGTACATTCTGAACGTAAACAGGTTTGTCGACGGCTAAGAGCGAGGCGATTTGATTATGTTGTGAAGCTGTGTTTAGTCAAGCTGGTTAATAACTTCCTCTCCTGTGCAGGGACACTGTGACGACATGCATTGCTGTCTGCAAAATGCAACAACCAGTGGCGAGCAGCAAAGAACGCGCATTGCGGCGCGCGACGTGCGTGTGTTGAAGAGTAAGCGTGTGTCACGACGAAACGCTTGAGCGCAGCATGTTGCGCACCAAAAGTTGCATTCAGCAGCATCTATCATAACTGCGATGGTAAGCATCCGGCGAAGCTTCCAGACCGGTTGCATTTCCTGTGCGATGGTTCAAGATGGCCCCCATGCCAGGGCATCGTAAGCTATCCTCTCCCGCCACACCAATCATCACAATGATGAGTGCCCCTGCTCTGCGTTGTATTACACGAATGTTTTTCGTGTGCTAGATTTTGACTGAAGCTCGCAAAGCTCGGCGAAGTCAGGTGCTCTTCTCAACTCGTGTTGTGCGAAACAGGATCTCTGTTGAGCTTCTCCTTGTACGGTACCCCGACTTCCCAATGCCTCTACGAGGCGTTAGCGCAACTCACTGCTCCCATCTGAGTACCGCGTGCGGGCATCATATCGCAGTACTGCGCTCTTCGTCGTGACGAGAGAGTGAGGGCGCTTGCGATTTAGCTTCGGCTCGCTCCGACCGTCATACCAACACTACCCCTGTTGCTCCTACATAGCGCATAGCACCTGAGACAAGACGTATTTGTAGGGCATTGAAGTTGATTCCGGGTTCATCGCGAATGACGAAGAAGAAGACAGATTTCGGGCAGTCGTGCAGTGCTGCTCCTGGACGCTGGAACCTCGTCGGCACCGTCCATGCTGTTTCACCATGCAGCACTGTCGGGACAGGTACGCTGCAGATCGTCTTTGGAAGTAGTGTAGGTGGGGTTGTGTGTCGGATCAAAGAATGTGATTCCAGATTCGCGTAAATGTTCGATGACGTTGATGTGATGTGGCGAACCATGATGCATGTGATGGTAACAGCGAGGCAAATCATCTCGGAACGCGCTTCCATCGAACCCTTCCACAGCGAACGCCGGAAGAGGAAATCGCCGGAGCGACATGACATGGTGGAAAGCATGCACGGCAGGATGGAAAGCATGCACGGCAGGATGGAAAGCACACCCAGCAACACAAGGCAACTCGCGTCATTTGAGAATGGGTTCTCTGTTGCGACGAGTCCGTGGCTCGTCAGCGCGGGGCGAGAAAGTTTGAATCGACTCTGCCTGATTCCACATGCTGAAGGGTCAGCTGCGCTCTACGTTTAGGGACGCGCACGCCAGAACTTCTTCGATGAGGTGGGTTGAGGACCTGCTTCCATGTTGCTTGACTCGCTTGGGGCGCACTCATCCCGAGGACGTGGAAGAACCAGCGAACGCTCGTTTGCACAGAGGGTAAACGTACTCGGCTACCCATGCGCTCAATTCACGGCTCGTGAAAAGCGCCGACATCATCGCCAAATTCTGGTGGCGCGGTAAAATGGAGCGCTCAATTCACCATTGGCGATGAATTGAGCGCGTCACTTTTTAGCAACGGCCATTGAAGGTGACGCGGAGTTGCATTGCGTTTCAGTTCACCAACGTCGTTCACAACAAGTGCCTTGCAAACGACTCAGCGCCCTCCCAACACGCCCCAACGTTCAGCGTGTTTGCATTTCGTCTCCGCCATCCGACACATATAAAAACGGCGCAATGATGAACAGTCGTGTTCATCGTCGCCACATTCTTCCTCACAAACAGTTCGCATGTCCTTCGCACCGCACCACAACTTCGTCCGCCAACAAACCATGACGCATCCGCTGCAACAGCTGTCGAATTATGAGCTCCGAGACATGGAGCTCGTGCATTCCAACGTTCAACCGTTGTCCGACGACGACATTCTTTCAAACGCGTTTCTCACGGAAGAAGGTTTTCAACAGGCTCTTCAAGCACTGGAAACGCTCAAGCAATCGTTGACACAACAACACTCCGCGTGCGAAACCGGACCCTCCGAGCTTTTCGCCGCATCTCAACTAGCGTGCACAGAGCGAGAGCATCGCTTCACATCACTGGCATACGACGCGGCGCCAACGGAGAACATATCGTGTACGTCCACTCACGTCGCCGGCATGCATGATGACTTCACGAGATGGCGTTGTTGTGTCGAGTCTTCGTATGGGCGTGCATGTGATAGCTCGCAGATGAACGCCTTTTCTCCGCACGCGTTCTTGCGTGAGTTGAACGCGAGTAGTACAGCCTTCAGCAACAGTGCACACGACGAAGAACAGCACGCGCAGCACAGGGCGGCTGTTGTAGACCAACGATGTCATGCACAACCTTCACAACACGAGCTTGCGGAAGCATTTTGGCTGCTGGAGAGATGAGATGTTCCTCGATCGGCGGCCATACTTTGGGGGTGTGGTGGAGTCGTACGTCATGCTGAAGGAATACTAGACTGGGGTGGTCCGGGCTTTCTTGTCATCTCTGTTTCCTGGCTTTGTTGTTCGTGTGCTGCACCGGTGCAGAGCATCGGTGGTGCCGAGGATATCTGCGCCTGCATCTTTGTAATTACATAACTAACCAGCGACCCAAGTAATTGAATAAACAATTTAATTGTTTATACAATCACCGTGCGTTGCGATCGTGTAACCGACGACGTTACAAGGTGAGCCTAAAATTTTTTGCTACAAGGGTACAGGGTAAGGCCAAACACATTTCTCAAGCCGTTGACTTCAATTTCCTATTCATTTCCTTTGAGAGGCGCTACGAAGCTGTGGCTGCGCCTCTTTATCCAAGCCATGGGCCGTTTCCAGTAGTGTAAACTAGAATTCTTTGTGTAATCCGCCCAAGGCTGCAGACTACCACCCTGGGCAATTGTACAACAATCCGGGCATCATTTAGCAAATTGAACATGATGCATTATGCCCAAATATATATATTGCAGTCTCATTGTGAGAGTCACCGTGACTCACACTCACACGGGGCAATCGGCAAAGTACAACAATCCGAACGCAGCTTGTAAAATTTAGAAAATGCTCGTAACGAATTCAAGTCGTTAAAGAATCCACTTTCTTCTCTACTAACGGAACAACTGGGAACATCAACGCTTTTCAAAATGGATGCGTCCAGCTCAATAGCCGAAAAGATCGTTCTCGGTTTGGCGTCAGCTATTTTCGCTCTCAACGTCGTTATTGTGGTGACTAACATTCTGGTAAGCAAGAAGGACAGGTTTGTCAATGTTTTCTCTTCTCTGCTCATTTTGCTTGCGATTATGGGGGCGACTGTCGTTTCTCTGGGCCTCACCTTGTTTCAAACTGAAAAAGAAAGCATTGGTATGACGAGTATGGACTTCATCGTGGCCATACTTCTGAGTCTCTTCCAGCACTTATCGGCGATTATTGTAGAAGTGACGGTTATATTCCGAAATGTTGGCACGTCAAAAGAGAGGGATACGATAGCAGTCAAATTTGGACTGTTTGTACAGTTTCTGTCAATTGTTTCAAGCATTGTCATTGTTGTTTTCTTCCTTGCCCGTAGAAAGAATCCGTTTGATATTGAGCTCTCTAACCCATCTGCCTTAATCGTCGCTGCGTCGGCACTGGCTTTCATAGGCTTATGCTGTGATCCACGTAGTGTTTGGAGTGCATACCTCGTTTACAGTTTAGCGATGGGTGCATATATCGTAATCCGCGATGTGGTTGGTGACGGTTCTTCGACTGTCAAAAAGGTAAGCTCCGCAATCCAAGTGCTTGACGCCATTGGAACCCAAACTCTTTTCTTTATTCAGCTTTGGAAATACTCGAGGCGTTTCAAAGGTGTGGAGACAGGATTCAGAACCGATGCAGGAATTCGACGCCGCAAGTCCAAGTCAAGCAGACGACGTTCAAATGTGCCCCATACACAACCGCATGAACCCCAAACCGATGTCTCCCAAGATAACTTTGGCCAACGTGAAGAGGAAGACCACCGTGAAGAGGAAGGTGATATAGATGATTATTATAGTGTCGACGGTGATGGAAGTGTTGACTTCGTAGATCGCTTCTTCGACAACGTTTTCAGCCCGCCCGATATCCATTGGAACGGTTCCACCGTCCTTACAAGCGTTATGACTGCAGGAATAGTGGGTGGGATAGTGGGTGGAATGGATGGGTATGACGGCGACGGCCGTGGTAACTTCGGATACGACGATGGCTATGATTTTGGCGGCGGTGACTATGGCGACGGTGATTACGGCGGCGACGGTGATTACGGCGGCGACGGCGATTACGGCGGCGACGGCGATTACGGCGGCGACGGCGATGGTGGCTGGTAGTTTACTCGCTTCGGTAGCAGCTAGAATGACCACGGGCACCAGTCGAGTCAATGTGTAACACCTCCTGTTTTGAACCTACCTCCGTCATCAATTCCAAACTGATTAAGGCAAGCTCATCGGTGTGGTTGCATTTTCTGTTAAGATAAAAAGTGCTTTTGTTACTAACTCTGATCGCCCTCTTTCTCGTAAGCATTATTACGATGACATTATTTATCATCATCCTACCCTTGTACAAGGGTAATTTTGAGCATGGCTTGCTACAGGGCCGTATACATGACTAACTACATTGGCGATGTAATAAGTCACTGGGCGTCTCCTGAAAATACAAAAACACTTTCTGTTCGTACTCAAATCGTCACGATAAGTGAAGTTTCCGTGACATGCGTCATCCACTTCGCTCGACGTGTGGAGACGTGCGAAGTAATTGATACCCCCGCTCAAACACCTTTTCTGTAGTGCATACCTCTCCGAAACTGCATAGGTTCCCCAAACC
>JASCIV010000306.1:0-25108 GCA_030374735.1 Gracilaria caudata
GATCTCCCAAGTGTTGGTGTAGAGTAGAGCTCTTGCGCGTTGCCTTGAGGGACGGTGTTGTTCCCGCGCCGCCTAACGCAAGGCCAACGCGCTTGGCACGCGGTACGCGGCACGCGCTCGTTGCGCACGCGGTGCGCCGTGCTGCGTATTTTGCACCGACTAAATAAAATTGCGCTGCAGTCGCCGGCCGTTCTGTCTCTGCCGGCGACCAGCGAAGGCGCACGGGCACCTGCCCTCTCCGAACTTCACAACATTCGCGTATCACTCAAAAATCACTTTTTGTTACTGCACTCTGCACCCCGTTCCACCGCCGGGGGATGGGACAGCAAACAGACCCCGATACGCATATGCCGACACGTCGCAATCCCGTAATCGGTCCACGATCTATAGGTTATCCCCGGCTACCCTCCGGTAGCTACCTTCGTATACAAGGATCCCACAACTTCTCTCCCTCTCTCATTAAAGAGAGTCAATTCTCATGATTTTTGAATACCGAAGACACTAGATATCGCTGCTTAGCAACACTTCTACAAATATTTGCGAAACTGGCGGACCGATTTCCCCGCCTCCCAGCAAGCATGATGCTCGGCATCATTGTTGCCCTTGGCAGTTGCAAGTCTCGTGTCACCGCCACGCCCCTTGTTTTGATCGATGCGCTTTCCCCGTGCAGTGCACGGCACGCATCCGCTTTCCTGTGATGCTGAGGTTACATGGCACGCATCCGCTTTCCTGTGATGCTGAGGTTACATCTTCCTCTCCGACTACTCGCCTTTCTGGCATCCTGCGTCGCATTACCTCCCGTTCCAAATGACAGACCCAATTTCTGCAGTAGGAACACTGGCCGGGGCGGCTCAGGATGTTCTAACTCTGGTGGACCACGGACTCAGTACGCCTGTTCGCCGCCACGACTTATCCTCCGACAATCGCGGCAGGTTGGAGCTCGTTCAACAGCTGCTCCAGCAGCATATGCGAGTCGTTGAAGACTGGATCAAGGATGCCAGAGACGAAGATTCTCCGCCGCACAGTCTGTTGACCTGGAAAACTAGGCTACAACACGCGAGGGAGAGCTGTGTGCAACTAGCGCCGAGGGTTGCGAGAGGTACTCCGTTTGGCCGCGTGCAGCGCGCAGATCAAATCCTGACCCAGTTGGAAAGCGTAGAGAGGGAGTTTGCTGAGTTTGTGGAAGAAAGAGAGAGAAGGACAGCCAACGACGCCAGCGAATCCTCTTCTCAAACTGAACCTCATTTCATAACAATTGGGACTGTCCCGCCCAACCCAGCACGCCTTACTCTAGACTACAATTCGGCGGATACATTCGAAGGCAAGCTTAAAGCCGAAGTTCTCAGGCAGTCAACACATAAATTGTTGGCGGTGGTGGCTTCTGGTCGTGGAGGGATTGGAAAGAGCTGCGCACTTCGAGGGTTGAGCGATGTTGAAGATGTACATTCGGAGTTTCCAGACGGGGTGCAGTTCATTCGACTGGGACAGGATGCCCGAATGGACACGCTAATTGGAGAGATTGCGCGTATTGTTGAACTGACCGGGAACCCAAAGCTCGCAAAGGACATTCGTATGGAGAAGAAACTGCAGGGAGCTGTAAATAAGGCAAGGATATGGTTCATAGACCGAAAATGTCTTTTTCTGGTTGATGATTTGTGGCAAGGAAACGGGCTAGGGGGTGGAATATTCTATGTGCTGGCTGGTATGATGAACCACCGCAGCCGGCTTGTGTAGCCGGCTTGTGTACACAACGAGAGACCGCGAACTAGCTCTGGAGGCCAACAAGCAAATTATCTTTTCGCGAAGGAACGAAAAAGATGCTAAGATCATGTTTCTGACGCACGCCGAGCTGGATAGCTCGATAATTCAAAAGGAAGCAAATCTGAAAGCATTGAAGGATATACTGGGTTTTTGTGGTGGTATACCTTTACTTCTCGCTGTCGCTGGTGCAGGCGTGAGACAATATTTCGGAGATATCGAAGAAGGAGAACAGAACGGACTTTGGAGAGAAGACGCGCTAAAACGGTATCATACAGAACTGGAAAGGGTTCCGGACATGTTGGTTAGAACAGATTGCGCGGGATATGGGCCAACAAGGAGGATTGTAGACGCTTCCATATCAGTGTTGGAAAGTTCATGGAACAGAAGGGAGACCTACGACGAATTTCCATATGGCATTCGGGAAATGCTCGAGTCGCTATGCATACTAGAGAAGCAGCAACATGTGTCATTGTCGATGCTGCAGAGGCTTTGGGGCTTGTGTGAAGAGGAGAGAGCAAAAGAAGTTGTAATCGCACTACGTAATGTGGCAGTAGCTGATTTGATATACAAAAGCGCTGAAGATCTGAAGCCGGTGCTTCGTGTGCATGATGATATCTTGGATCTGCTTCTTTACGATGCACAGGATAAGAAGAAAATGTATATCCAGCGTTTATTGAACAACTACTGGCGATTTTATCATGTTGAAGGGCACCCATGGGAATGTCGAAGAAGGGATTGGTGGAATATAGATGATAAAGATGGATATCTGGACAAAAACCTCTGTCGGCTGCTCAAGAACGCTGATGAAGTGGAAGAATTAATTTGGCTATTATGCAAGCCACAATGGATCATGAAGCGTTTGAAGCAGGGAGGAGCATTTGCTGTTGAGAATGACGTTTTGTCAGGCATAACGGCATTTAAGTGTTCGGACCTGGACAGGGAAGAAGAGATGAAAAAGGCATTGGAAATGATCTCGCAAGCTGCGCGACTGAGCCAACATGCTGTGGCTCAGAACCCACGGGAGTTATGTTATCAGCTTTACGGACGTCTGATATCAAGCTCGAATTGTAGAATCATTGGAACGTTTCTGGACGAATTGGAGGGCATTGCGGGGGATGCACAGGGTCCATGGGCGAAAGCCGGAAGAGGTTTTCTGACTGCAGCTGGTGGGCCTCTCATGGAGAGCATTTTTGTGAAAGGCAGTGTGAGTTGTATTCGAATGGTTGGGAAGGAATTGAGAATACTGAGTATGTTCGATATGGGTGGGACGCACATTGTGAATTATGACATGAAAAACGGAAGTGAAAGCATGATTGACATCGAGGGACGGTTCAAACTGGGCGCAATATCAGACGATGGACGAATACTTGTATGCGTGGGCTTGGACAACAATGTAAAGAAGTGGGACCTCGCGAGCAACATTGCTCGCAATGTGAAGACTGTCATATGGAAGGGTGAGGAGCAAATTGAGTGCATTGGCCTGAGCGAGGATTCGAGATGGGTTGCCTGTGGTCTTCGCGAGGTTGGCAAGGTAGTGGTATGGGACCTGCAGGGAGGTGATATCCCTGTTGAACTTCTAACTGAGAGAACAGAGCGTGTGAATTGTGTTGCTGTGAGCTCGACTGGGAGAAAGGTCGTATGTGGGTTACGTGACGGCACGATATGGATCTGGGATTTAGAAAGTGGAGAAGCGATTTGTAAGGAGCTAACGGGACACAATGGAGGAGTTGACTGTTTAGCGTTCAGTGATAATGGGGAACTGATTGCGTCTGGGTCCCATTCACAAATGACTTGCGTGTGGAATGCGAAGACAGGAGCCCGCCTGAAATCTGCTTGGATTGGGGATGGTGTAACGAAAGTGGCGTTCTCCGTAAAGGAGAAAGCGATTCTATGGGGTACGCAAGACGGTGCTGTTGGGTTTTGGCAATACGTGAACTCGAACCCTATGACAACAATGATCGGTACAGGGCGAGCAGTGACGTACATCGGTACTGGGCGCGCAGAGACGTACGTGGGTGCCAGTGAAGATGAGTTGCCGGGAATTTGTGGCTGTTGGGACGGGAGTGTCCAGTGTGGGATGCGAGGAGCCGGCAGTCAAGGGTTGACAACCGTGATGTGAACGCACGTGAAAAGCCCATATCGTGTGTAGCCGTGAGCGCGGATGGAACGCGGATTGCGACGGGGTCGCAGGATGGGACGACTCGGCTGTGGGACGGGGAGCGTGGGGCGCTGCTAAGCGGGTGGCGCCTGCACTTTGGGCCCATAGAGGACGTTGCGTTTAGCGCGGACGGGCGGTGGCTGGTGTCTGGCGGCTTCGACGGCAGGGTTTTCGTGTGGAGCGTGTCCAGGCACGCCTCCCCTCAGTTGGGCCGCGTCCGCTACAAATTGCACGGCCATCACGACGTCGTGAGGTGCGTGGCGATGAGCGCGGACGGCTCGCGCGCCGCGTCGGGGTCGCGGGGCGGCGAGGTACGCGTGTGGGACACGCAGCGCGGAGAACCCGTTGGCAGATCGCTGCGCGCCTCCGGCAGTGGCGCGGTCACATGCGTGGCCATGTCCGCCGACGGCGCGCGCCTGGCGTCCGTGTCGAACGACAACACGCTGCGCGTGTGGGACGTGGCGGCGCACGTGGCCACGCACCAATTTTTCCTCCCGTCAGGACCGCATTTCGTTTCGCTCAACGGCAGCGGTGCCGTCGCCTTCCTTTGGGATGGCAGCGCGTTCTTGTGCCGTTTGGAGGATTCGAGTTGTGTGGCGCATCCCGAGCCGCCAGAGCTTCCGCCGTGGCGGCAGGAAGGGTTGCGCAGACTGGAGGTAACTGACTCGCAGCAGCACCGTCTGTGGCTCGGCACAACCGACAGCAATCACGACTTGTGCCGCCGCTGCAAACTGGGCTTCTTCTACTGCGCCAGGACTCGCATTCAATTCTGTGAAGTCAAGTGGTAACGTCACTGTGCGCGCACACGGGACTCGGTACAACGACTGCCTGCGCAGCGTGAGTGTGCGTGACTGCGGCTGCAGAGAACGTGTCGTGGGATCGTCCCAAGCGTTTGGTGTTCTCAGCAGACAGCGCGCGTTGTGGCACACGGTGCGGCGTCCAGCGTGTTACAAGGCCTTGTACAAGGGCTGCGCCACACTTATTCACAGATGTTTTATTTACCACTTGTCGGAGAGGCGCACCACAACGAAGCATCATGATATGATATCATCATGATAGCTTCAAGTCCCATTTCAACTTCTCATTTCTTCGAACATAATATTAACGTTGCTGTTCTCGTTTTTGATGGACTGCATGTCGGTGCATCGAAAGCGATATCGGACTGAAGAGGACTATTCTTAACACGAGCTGGGTGCGTGAACACGGCGCGGAAGACCATGGTGTGGGAGAAGGACATCACGTTCCGTGAGCCCCCAGGAAATTGCGTTTTCGAAGAAAACCTATGACCCAATGTTCTACATCCCTGTGTTCTTTTTCTCTGTGAAAAGTCGTAAGGATTATTAACTCTTCGCTCGATTGGTGCGCAAGCCCGGACAACCATCGAGCACCAGTGGAGCCAAACGCTGTATCTATCCCAAAGCGAGTATCAGCTGATGTGACGTCGTTGCCCTCTCGGGGGAACATCAAGCCAGTCCAATCCAGCGGTGCAGCTGACCATGTCCACAAGCAAAGATTCACAGCTCACTCTGTCTGAGCGCTCGACAAACAAAGCACAGTGCATGAAGAAACCTTGTGCTCGTGCAGCCTCACATCCTTGATGCTGGCGCGGGGTCCCGTTGTTCCTGGCGTTTCGCGCGCCGTAATGCCCAGCCTCCTCCATGGCATACATACCTTATACTTTTTTCATTTTCTCGGTATTCTGTAAACAGCTTCTATCGATAGGTCGTGAGGTCACTCGCAAGTAGTTCGAGTGTAGCGCTCGCCCAGAACCGAAAGGATCGGTTACTCCGAAGGGAATAGGGACATATTGCCGTCGTAGCCCTTTTTAAATGCGATCATGCTAATCGCATCTCTCTTTGCTACAGCTGTTCTCTTGGTCACAGCCATAAGGATAGCTGTGCTCTGCGCCCACCCATCATGTTTTCCCCAGTGCTCCCCTTCACTTTGCGCACAACAATACTACTCTTCTGCCTAATGTTCTCCACTTTTGTTCGCAACGCACTCACTGAGCAGGTCATGCTCAAATACGACGATCTCAACCTCGTATTCAGCGAGCAGCATCCTTTCTGGCCACCGTTTCGTATACCTCCACCTTCAAATATCACCGGTCTCAACGGTGACTTCTGCTACGGTACTGGGGACTGTGTCGCTCCTCGTGCATGTGAAAACTGTCCGTCTCCTCCCTGCCAATGCACTTTTAAGGAAGGCTTCTGTTCTTCCTCAAGCGATTGCGATCCTGGGGAACACTGTAGATGGGCTCCAAATGCGGGCCTAACCGTAGGAGAATGTACTTCTACCCGTTCACATGGAGATATCCCGGTTCCTTTACTAGAAGATCCTGATGATTCCCCGTTGCCTTTGCTTGGTCTTGGCTTGACAGGCGACAGATGCTTCTCAACCTCTGATTGTCGCGGCGAGCGAATCTGTGTCGGTGACACCAGTTTGTTTGGTAATCTTAGGCTTCAAAACGTATCTGTCTGCGAGTTATCTCTCTATCCATGCATCTGTACACCGGTCAAGTTCGTTGAATGCTCTGCCATTTCTGACTGCGCATCTTCCAAAGAATTCTGTGCCTCTTTGGTTTTTGAGACGCAGGACACTTACTCGTATCATACAGCGAATGAGTCTCAAACAATGAGACTCACTCCGCTCTGTATGTCTCTCACTCTCCGTGACCACGAAAATATCGTTCCCATTTCATCCCGGTCTTCAATGGACAACATATCCGAGCTTCCAACTGCAAGCATTCGGCACCCGGTTTCATTGAAACCAACCATGCTGCAGTCATTCTTGGACGAGTCGCCGGATATACCGCCCTTTTCTGTTCGTTCTATGCCTGTTTTCAATTCTTTCTCCACGAATGAGCTTGCAAACGATTTCATTGGTGGTATTTTACCTCTCATAATCGTTGCCCATCTACATAGGATCATTCAAGGACTGATTTACTTTTCTCCCGGAATTCATCACCGAGGATATTCGTCGTACATCATATTCTCACGACTGGCCTCTATGCGGAATATACTTCGCCTTTTCAAGAGACGAAAGCCCTTCTCCAACGGCACACGACATGATAAGCATGAGTTATTAAAAGGATACAGTTTCAAAGTTATTCTGTTCCCTCTCCTGGCTCTCGCAGTTTTATACGTTGCAGAGTTGATCACGATTATTGCGGGTATGCAAGTGCGATCTGAATTCTTCGCCGAACGAAATTTTGATACGAGGATAGGCGAAGTGGGGAGAAGACAACTGCCACGAAGAGTGGATGGCCTCAAGAGCGATTGTGATGACTTTTTCGTGCCGACAAGGGGGTTGTTCGAATCTGGACAGGTGCTCAAATGTGTTTCAGTAATCGGACATTATCTTTGGGACTTCAAAGCAGCGATCACGCTGCGTGTAGAAATCTTTTCGGGAAGAACAAACTTCGAGATTACTTCGAGTAATGGGAGTTCTATGACTGTTGACCTTTCCACCTTTATTCGCTCGAAAAGTGGAGTGAACATGAGAACAATGCCTTTCCGACCAGATCTTCAAAGCGAACAGGAACGTAATTATTTTTTAAACAGCATTCTGAACGCCGTCCGGCGTCGATTGGGGTATAGTGAAGTGAACGCCAGTCATGCGCATTGGGCCGGATGGGAGCTTTTAGGTTCAAGAGGAATAGCGGACTCCATAATTTTCAGGCATTATCATGGATGGAACGATTCTGTGGAGATGATCGCAACGTCGCTCATGGCAGAGCTGCGAGATATGGATCTAGTTCTTAACAGCACTGGTAAACCATGGGTGTTTACGAGGCCGTACACGATTGAACAGATGAATCCATCAATGGCTGTGGTGAAGCAGTACCGTATAGCTAATGGGTGGCTGGTGATAGCTGTCGTGCTTGTGACAGCGATTCATTGTGTGGTGAACTATAGAGCGACCCATTTTGACGAAGTGGCATTTGTGGCGATGAAGGAGTTGATGGGAGAAGACTGTGTGCTTGGACCCCTTGTGACTGATGGTGCAGTTGGGATGGAGGTGGATATTCTGGAGGGAGATGACATGCATGAGCAAGAAGCAGTGGACCCAGTGAGATGAAACTTGCAAGATGAAGACGAGAGAGACAAATATAATCACTTAGCGTCTGCTCTTTACTGACTTGGGTAACGGAACCAAGCGGAGCCACAGAATTGGTTTTCTTTTTAAAAGAGGTTGAAAATGAGAACACAGATAACATTACCGCAATTAGAAAAGATGTAGTGACATGGAATAAATACACATCAGTACCTGTTGATTCGTTACAAAGCTCTAATGAAAGAACCAAATTGTTCGCATCTCAGCAACAACTACGGGAACACATTGAGCTCCTAATCGTGGCTTCAAGCGCATTGCTACTGATATACGGGAATGTCGAAGCAGCTTATACTTTGTTTCATTCTTTTATTTCATCTGTGCAGGGGTCCCAGCAATCCGAATGTTCGCGATTGCAACTGTGGCAATCAATCGTGCAATCAATCGCTCTGTCGCCCCAAAGTGCAATCACGATTGCAATCAAGATTCGTCTTGCAATCGTGATTGCAATATCTCTCTTGTTTTGCAATCGCGATTGCAATACCTTCCTCGCTTTGCAATCCTGCTGGCAATTGCAAAGCCTATGGTAATCGAGATCGTAGTAGCAACGTTCAACAAACACCACAGCGACGAAGGCAGTACATAAATTTCAGAACTCCAGTGAACAATACGCTATAGAATTTTGATAACAAACAGCGTATCCAAATAATGGACTTCAAACTTCATCATCTTTATTGAAAGGTAACGTAATTTAAAGCACAATAGATACATATCTCAGTTATCTCCATCAAGACGAATCTCTTGTAACGCTTGACGAACAGTATATATGTCCCAAAACTTGCGATTCACTCGTAAGAAAATGAGTGCCTCAAAAACAACAACAACGAGAACGCTTTGAGCTTCTTGCTCAAAAACTGATTGAGTAGTTTTTCTTTTGTCTGACTTTATCTCTCATAGGTAATGATACTGGTGACACTACTGAAGCTTTTCAACGTTTAAGTGCTGTGATAAAGTAACGGTTAAAAGAGTATTAGAGCAAAGCACAATACTAGACCGTTCAGGTTGGTAAGGAATCTTTCTTAAATGTTGGATCGCGGTGATGTAGAACGTAATTGTTGGATTCTTGGTAAGAATGTTAATGTGGCTAGAACGATTTCAATCGCAATTGCGATTGCTGGGACCCCTGCAATCGCAATTGTAACTGCAGGGGTTCATCACAATCAAGATTGCAATCACCAAGCCTATTGCAATCGATTGTGCAATCCATCGATTGGACGGCCCCCCTGCATCTGTGTTCGAGCGAAACAGCTGACTCAGCAATTTTAAGGGAAACAGCGCCGGTTTCCAAATTAGAGTGCTGATATCCAATCGCTCAGAAGAACGAAAGTTAACAACTTCAGCGTTACCAAGGGTAACATGACGTGTTCAAGAACGCATTCATGGTAGGTGTGCAGATCTTCGTGTATGATTGTGTGCGCCGATGCCGTCCGAGCACCGTGCCTGGAAAACGGATTAGCTCAGGCACACTTGGTAGCCCTCCTTGCCCCCCCCACTTTTGGTAACCGTTTGTGGTGTGGAAGGTGGTCCAAATAGGACCGTCCTACAGTGGGTAGCGTTCTACCGAAAGATCACTAGTATCTTGCAGCATGTTCTCACGACTCGTGAGTCACGAGACGTCGAAGGCGTCGACAGAGCGGCTTTCCAAGCTCATGGCCAAGCTCCGCAGCAAAGGTTGCTTTTTGTACAACTGGAAGGCCGTCTCATCTCCCATGCGTACCCAGAAATACTACACTTTGTGTTTCCCATTGCCTAGAGTGCATCTGAGGTTTGGAACTGGCCATCCATCCTCAGATTTCCAGGCTACCGCTAAACTTCGCGTTATGTATTCATCTGATTTTCTAGCCTTCACGTTACGGTAACGTGGTAGTATAAACTTCAAGAAGCAATGAAAGTTTCCCTTCACATTTTTGGCCAAGCCTGGTCTAAACACAATCAGCATCAAACGGTTTGTGTGCGCTGCACGCTTATCGTAACATCATGATGACGTCATCCTCGCAACGTTTATTTACGCAGTGGTAACCTGCTTCTCTGCTAATTAAGAAGCGGGAATCTCTTATTCATTCGTTCATTCCACACTCTCATTATTATGAGTATCTAGTTTGCTGAGGCCTCCGCCGGCATTCCGAAACTCGCAAAACTAGCGCCGTGGAAACTGACATTCGGCTGCAGTTTATTACAGTTTGTAAGGTTGAGCCAATTCTACGAATTCGAACTGAAACCACTACATAATCACCGTGGACTGCTATCGTCGTGGTCGCGGCGTACGCAAACTGAACCTGTGGTAGAGTAGCGCTTTGGAAGAATGTCAGCAGCTGATCGAGGCCAAACAATTCTCCTTAGGTATGCTTTGGACAGTGGATAACATCAGTTTCATTCAGTTCCCATTTGCCTGAAGGCGCGCTTCTGAAATAGTTTGCCTCGTTCCATATACTATCGCCTTCTCAGGAATGGAAAGGCTTTCACGACCCTGCAAATCTGGACGGGGAAGAGCAACAGCAGCCAGACGTCTAATCACTTCGCGCACAGCTCTGCGTTTGCTATGCGCGTTGTACGCTCTGCTAGCAAATTGTGGCGTTTATGCGCAAGTGGGAAGAACAGGACCATGGCTGCTCTCATTTGCTTCATCCACAAGTTTTCGCAATGAAGCCGCATGGTACCACCAAACTCGACAGCTTCTGGTGAAGCTGAATGAGATTACTGCAACATGTCCTCATGCCAGCACCGAGTGGGTTGTCGTTCTAAATCCTAGGCCATATCTCTTTTCCCCCTCAGGAACAACGAGACCGCATGGGAAACTGCTGTTATTGACGCTTACATACAATGCAAAAGCACGCGCAAGGTCGAAGTCGCACAGGCTGCGCAATGATCGTACTAGAATAGTGGCCGTGTTTGGTGAACATGGGCGGGAACGAATCACCTCCGAGCTTGCGTTGTCAATTGTTCAGCGGTATTGCGGGAAAGGATCCACGCCAAACGCATTACGTGGCCTTGAAATTGTTCTTGCACCTATTGTGAATGTAGCCGGGCGACATGAGGCTGAAACAAACAATGAATGCTCTCGTTTGAATTCCAAAGGCGTTGACATCAACAGAAACTACGTTGTACAGTGGGGCCAAAAAGACGCGGATACACTGTCAGAGGAAGAAACAGAAGGTGCACACCCACTGAGCGAATGGGAAACGCGAGCCATTGATGCAGTATTACGTAGATCAAAACCAAACGCATATCTAAGCTTTCATTCTGGAGATCGCTCCATACTTCTTCCATGGGATTCTGGGACTAGCATTCCAAACGGAATGCAGGGAGTTGCACAGCGAATTAAGAGCAATCACTGTCCAGACTGTCGCATTGGTACGGTATCAGAGCTGTTGGGATATCGCGCGTATGGAACAGGGGTGGATCACGCAATTGGCATGTACGGGGTTCCGTTCGCTTGCACCTTAGAAATATACGGATTTGAACAAAGAGATTGCAAAGGCATGTTCAACCCACTGGATAAAACAGCATATGCATCCGTCATGCGTAACTGGTCCAACGTGATGGAAACGGTCGGTCTTGAAGCTGCAAATCTTCCCTCTAATCGCATATGGCTTGGTCCCATGAAATCATGGTGGTGGTTCGGAGGTGCGAGATGGTTCCGATATCGAGTATTGTTTCTCACTGAAAATGAGGGAAACGAAGAAATGATTCACTTTGAACCTCCCATGTTTTTCGTTCTGTTCGTTGTCGCTTGCTTATCGTTGGTGACCTTCACGTTGCGGAGCACAGTACGTGGGTTAGGGAAACGTACGTTTGCAGTCATCAAGCGACGGAATATAGGGCCATGGTGCTCACGGGTATAAAGAAGAATCGTTCGTCGTCGACGAATTAGAACAGTAGTATTTCTGTTGCCCAGAGTCAGACAGAGTAGCTAGCTTGGGTAACAGGGATGGCGCTACAACTCAAACAAGATGAGGTAGTGTTCACCGAGTTTCGGATTGAATAAGTGCGAGATTTCTAACGGTAGAAACAGAAAGCTCATTTCTCAGATTGAAGCAGCATCCGCGCTTATGAAGAGAGAGAGAGAGAGAGAGAGAAGCAGAATCTCGCTAAAGCCGGACGCGGGCGGAGACAAGACATTCGTGTTAGACTTTAGGTCTCGTGCTCGCTTGCAAGACGATGAGAAGCAACGGGAAATATCCCGGAGATACAACGATGGCAATCCCTTTACACCGGTATGTGGCGTGCTCGATTTTGGCCACAAAACAATGCGCTACCAAAATGGCCACCAAGCAGACGGATCAGCGATGCTCAACCGAATCGATCCCGCGAATCAAATCGCGGAGCGCCCTTTCGTTATGCGCTCTTGACACCCGCAACCGCCCACATCTTCCCTACGCCATTCCAGGTGCCCCCCCCCTCCCTACGAAGCGATCGCTACGGACTCCATCCCGGACATGAGAAAGCGCATACCACAGATCACCGCGTGTCCGCGGCGGCCCCGTGCTCCTTCGCCACCGTTGGCGCTTGTTTCGCCTCCCGCAAAACACCAATCATCGTCCTCAGCCAAGTCTGATCATACCCACCCTCACCAGTCTTCGAATGAATCCAAGCCGGATACAAAGCTAAAACCCTCCACAGGCACAAACTTTGCCCATCAAAATGCGTTTGTCGCGGCCGCCACCAAGGCTCGGAAATCGTTTACAGCCGTCACCACTTCAAATTCCGTCAAGTATCTTATAGCCGGCGTACGTTGTTTGCTTCACGTTCCGAGCGATTGACGCACGCGATGATTGATAACCATTCCACTTTGACTAACGCTCGTTTTCTATCGAAATCTCTATGCACATTGACCTTTTCTCGCCTTACACCCGCGATATCCACATCACAGGCAATAGCTGGAATTGTTTCGCGAACAGCGGTATCACCGTTGGAGGTCGTCGCGACTGTGAACATGTGCACCTCAGGTGCAGCTCCTCCATTGCTGCGTCAGCTACGTCTTCTTCTGCAAACTGAAGGGCTGCGAGGCTTCTTCAAAGGTAATGCAGCCAACTGTCTAAAGGTAGCTCCAACAAAGGGAATCCAGTTCGTAGCATTTGAAGCCCTCAAGCGTGTTCTATTCCGAATTCGAGAAAACCGACGTCCCGGAGCGAGTTCCAAACCTTTAAGCGCATGGGAACGTTTCATTGCAGGTGGATTAGCGGGAATGACTGCGGCTACCATGTGCTATCCTCTCGACACAGCGAAAACACTCCTCACTGCTCATCCTGAACGCTTTTCTGGCGTCCTACAAACAATAGTTGCCTTCTCGCGTCAACATGGACCCCGTGCTCTGTATAGGGGTCTCAGCCCAACTCTCGTTGCCATGATGCCATATGCTGGACTAGACTTCGCAATTTATGAACAGCTGAAGTTGATGTATATGCGCCGAAACAACAAGGAAGCAAATCTTTTAATTCTCCTCGTTATCGGAGCCTTTGCTGGAGCAGTAGCGCAAACTGCGTGTCATCCTCTTGATGTCGTTCGTAAAAGGCTCCAGCTTCAAGGTATTGGGGGTCGCCCTGTGCAGTATAGAAGTATGCTACAAGCCGCTACTGGTATCATCAAGAACGAAGGGCCCTTAGCGCTGTACCGCGGGCTCCAGCCTATGTACATAAGTGCCATACCGTCCGCTGGTGTCTCATATGTTGTCTACGAATCTGTTAAGAAAGCCTTGGGGGTCCGTTCTTTTCAGTGATCTAATTTCCGCTGTAGACATTTAATGCTACAAGTTATTCGTGACAGCAAGCACTTTAAATGTAAGATGTGATTCCAGCCGTGCAAGCCTTGTATACATCTTTTTTTTTGCTGTGGAGGACAGGCGTTTTGGAGTTCTCACATCAAGACCTGTCTTGCATCATCAAGTCGGAGTTGATATTCAAATGGCTACAATCAGTGTTGTTTGGGAGACCATTCATTTTTCATGGACCCTACTTCGTTTTTATATTTCTAGTTGCTTGACTTTGATCCAGGGTGCGGCCTTAGCCACCAAATGGTGACGGAAGAGAAGATTAACGTCGTGTCGTCGTAGAACGTTCGCTTGTATTGTGCATTCTTTTCAATTTATTCTTCAAGACAGTTTCGTCTTCCTTCTTGGACTTGGACGGTACAAATCTATTCAACACTCTCAGGTTGTCGTAATCTCAATTAAGCCTGATTTGAAGAGCTTGCTAGTGGCAAATAACACTCTTCAGGAAGTGCTATGGACCAAATTCCACAGTTATGCCGTGCATGGCTAACTTTTTCGCATCTGTTCCTGAAACGGTTTCCTATACAGTAATGAGAGGTGTTCACCAGTATAGCGAAGAGTGTCCTTGTCAGACCCGTACTATAGTCTGTCCACATCCAGGGTTGAATTGAGTGGGTGCGGGTTTCACAAGCCGCATCTGACGCTTGTACTATCATGGAACATCTTTGTAACTGTTTAAGGACATATAGACAGGCACGAACATTAAAACAGAGTCCATCGTCGTGGAATACGCCAGTTCTCTCACCCGTGTTAGGCATGAAGCTGTGAACAGAAGATTTATTATTTTGAGATCGGCAAAGTTGACCACCTGCCAGTTCTGGGTTCCTTTTTTGAGCAAGCGGTATGTCGCAAAATGCGTAACATGTTTCACTTGACAGCGCCGCATGTCTCTGAAATTGTAATCAAGAAGTCTCGATTCGTTACGAGTGCTTCAAAAGCGCTCAGCATCGCCGATGCCAAGGCGTTCATAGAGCTCGTTCGTGAACCTCGGGCTTCTCACAACTGCTGGGCTTACCGCATTGGAGAGTCTATATCCCGATTCAGCGACGATGGTGAACCCTCTGGCACTGCTGGACGACCCATTTACTCTGCCATTTGCGCAAACGACGTAGACCAGGTTGTTGTCGTCGTTACGAGATACTTTGGAGGGGTGAAGCTTGGAGCCGGTGGCTTGATTCGCGCATACAACAAAGCTACTACAGAATGTTTGAAAGGAGCTCCAAAAGAAATGGCTACTTTGAAAGTTGATCTCCAGGTTTCAGTTCAATGGGAGCACAGTGGAGTTGTCCAAGCAATTTCAGAGGCATACGAGCGTCTCGATGCAATCTACAGCGAATCTGGATGCACCATATGTGTACGTGTGGAGCTCGACAAAGAGAATGTTTATCGGGAGAAGATCATCAACGTTACTGGAGGAGCAGCAAAGATTGTTCGCCTCCTCTCTGATGAGAGTAATGTGGTGAAGAATTAGTAGATTTTGGAGCTTCGTCGTTTTGATGCAATTCCTTTCAAGTCAAGAAAAGAAGAGGATTGCTCATGCTTGGAAAAGACGCAAGGAACTCTTAACCTTCCGAGCTGTAATAGACACGGATCAGGCCTTAGTGAGATTGAAATAAGCGTATCTGCTGCACAAATTTGTCAAGTGCAGGCAAGGCAATCAGCGCTTTGAATTTCTGTAGTGCACACTTCTCAACGGCAATACTGCGAGAAAGGAAGTAAAATATCTTCTGATGATCGCAAGGTCAAGTCGCAACAGAGCGCAAATGACTCTCGCGCCCGTGAGCGTTTTGATTCTCGAGCTTCAGCATCGAAGACTGCGAAAACAAAGCCTTCACGTCCACCATCCATTGCTACAGCTTATCACCTGCCACCAGTTGCAAGTTTCTGAGCCGAAGATTAGTTGGGCAAGCAACTCTGGCGCTCGATGTGAGCTCCACTCACTTCGAAAGGTCGATGATGCACCACGACGAAGAACCACGAAGATTGGGCGTGGCACTTCCATCGTCACGGCGCGATGCCATGTGCGTCATGAGCCGTCGATGGTTGGTGCTCCTGTTTCGGAACTTAGACACACTGGCCAATGGGCAGTAGCCACGTGCCAACAGGCATATGCTGATTTCATCTCGTGCGGTCATGCGCCATCGAGCAAATCCTATTGATTTTCAGCCGTTCAGGCATTGTCAATCAAGCCACCACCTACCCCCCAGAAGCGCCATCCAATGCGACTCGCGCCCTTCGCACTCTTCATAAACAGGGAGTCCCGAGCATTCCCGTTGCGATAAGGCGATCCGCGCGATCTCGTTGAGGTGGGTTTTTCGTTTGCACGCCGACATCGTCATCCCCCCAAAATGCTGTCTTTCCGCGCTACAGCCCCTCGTTTCCACACTCTGCGTCGCTTTTTGTCGACAGCTCCTCAACAGGATCTCGTCGTCATCGGAGGCGGTCCGGGTGGTTATGTTGCTGCTATCAAGGCTGCCCAACTTGGTCTTTCCGTCACCTGCGTTGAGAAGCGCGGCACACTTGGCGGAACATGTCTGAACGTCGGCTGCATCCCAAGCAAAGCGCTGTTGCATTCATCTCATTTGTATGAAGAAGCCAAGCATAGTTTTTCCAAGCACGGCATCGATATCAAGGGCGACGTAGAGGTTAATCTTCCAGCGATGATGAGCCACAAGCTCAATAGCGTCAGCGGTCTCACCAAAGGTATTGAAGGCCTTTTTAAGAAGAACAAGGTAACATACGTTAAGGGCGCGGGTGCAGTTTCATCTCCGAACGAGGTTTCAGTTGATCTTATCGACGGTGGATCTCAGCAAATTGCAGCGAAGAACATTATGATTGCAACCGGGAGCGAGGTTGCTACTCTGCCAACAGTTCCCATTGACGAGGAGGTTATAGTTTCCAGTACCGGCGCTCTAAAACTTGAAGCCGTGCCTGAGAAAATGGTGGTCATCGGAGGTGGCGTAATCGGTCTTGAAATGGGTTCCGTGTGGAGACGACTAGGCTCTGAAGTCACAGTGGTTGAGTTCATGGATCGCATCATTCCGGGCACTGACAAAGAGATAGCAGATAACTTCCTACGTATCCTTAAGAAACAGAAGATGAAATTCAAGCTTGGGACAAAGGTTGTTGCGAGTAGAAAGGAAGGTGGAAAGGTCATACTTGATGTTGAAAAGAGCAAGGGCGGAAAACCTGAATCAATGGAGGCTGATGTCGTTTTGGTAGCCACTGGTCGAAAACCGCACACCGATGGGCTGGGACTTGATAAAGTTGGGATCGAGATGGATGACAGAGGAAGAGTCAACGTCGACGATAAATTCCGCACAAGTATTCCCAACATTTATGCTATAGGTGATGTCATCAAGGGTCCAATGCTGGCTCACAAGGCTGAAGACGAAGGTCTAATTGCCGCCGAAATTATTGCGGGCGTTGGTGAAGGTCACCTTGACTACAACTGTGTTCCTGGTGTTATTTACACTCATCCTGAAGTTGCCACAGTTGGAAAGACAGAGGAAGAACTGAAGGAGGCCGGTGTTGCATACACCAAGGGCACTTTCCCCTTCATGGCGAACTCCCGGGCGCGAACAAACGATGTTGGCGGTGAATTTGCTCAAGGCATGGTTAAGGTGCTTGCTGACAAGACAACAGATCGTGTGCTTGGCATGCACATCGTTGGTCCTAATGCGGGCGAATTGATTGCTGAAGGCGTACTGGCCATGGAATATGGCGCAAGCTCCGAGGATATCGCTAGGACATGCCATGCACATCCAACTCTCTCAGAAGCCACAAGAGAAGCCGCGATGGCTGCTCACAGCAAACCAATCCATTTCTAACTACCGATCACAAGTTGTGATTCACAAGACTTCGCGCCAAGCGGACAAAGGAACGCTATCTACCACTCTTTATCTCAGATAGAACGCACCAACGGGATGCACGTAAACTGGGGTTACTTTTCAATTTTGATAATCGGCTGCACTTTGTAGAAGAAACCTGGTTCCGCGACCAACAACCGTCACAGTTAGAAACAGATTAGGTAGATGAAAGAATCGAAAGCATGATATGTAAAGGACAAATGAACTTGTACTCAAACTTTGCTTGCAATGTTACGGGATGTGCATACAATCAACGATTACGACTTTCAGAGCAAGCTCCCTTTCTGTGGCTGTGAGAAAGCTTGTGACAGCTTAAGATTCTGATTGTGTGCGCTTGTCAAACCGTTACGATTGTTCATTGCATTCACATGAAATCGTCCTCGTATTCTGTATAAGTTTGTTGAATGTCTTTGTTGCTAGTCATATCTTTTTCCTGATGAATACGATCGTAAGACCTGGCCTCCTTTTCCTGTTGTCGCTGTTCGCGAAGTTCTTTTTCTCGCTCTGACTTCTGTCGCATTTCTTCCCGAGCCATTCTGTTGAGAAATTTGACGCGGTTTGTTTTCTCCAGGGCAAGATCCGGATGTGCCTCGGACTTTGTTCGGTTGAGGCGATTGACGATTTCGTTGATACGCTTCTCGACTGTGACTCGTTTCACATCTCCAATCCTGTGAAAGCTGACTTGACCAACGTCCATGTCACCAGTCTTCTTTAAGTTACTCCAGTAAGTGTACACTACGGCAATATTGTTCATCTTGTTGCCTTCAATGGAGTTGTGCTTGACGAGTTGTACACAGTCTTCCAGAACTCCCTCCGGGATAGAATTTATAGTTTCGCCATCTTTGAGACGCAGATACACGTGAGCAGAAGAAAGTTTGTCGACATGAAACCATACATCATTGTCCCATCCATACTTGATGAGCTCCTCATTTTCGTACTTGTCTTTTCCCACATAAACGTGGTACGACGGGTCCCTTGTCTTGTAGAAGAATACCATCTCGCTCACGCAATATGGCCGTGCAGCAATGCGCGCTGTTTGTCGTGACGTGCCGAGAAAGGTGCGCGCGTTTTGCTCGCAAAGGCGTCTCGACCTTTGAAAAGTGCGAGGCGAAGATGACGTGACGCAACGAGATGGATTGGCTGTTACCTTTGTACCAAACGGTTGTGGGCGCAAAACCGTCACCTCCAGTGTATCTAACGCTACCGTGGGAACAAGTCGTGGCGTTGGAACGGAAGAGTGCGGTGCTGGGCGGTGCTACGCCGAGGGCAGGACCAAGAAGATGGATCACACTCGACACGGCGTGTGATCCGAAGATTAGAATGATATCATACAAGTTTTGTAAATGTTTTACAAATATTTTATATACAAGTGAAAACAGAGCTATCTCAAAGTGACGGGCAAGCTGCGTGACACGCTGTCTCGTATGTTATAGAAGATGTCATTGATTTCCGAATGCGTCAAGCTTCTTTCCATGCTCCGAAACACCAGACGATAACACACGCTCAGCTTTCCGTCGCGCTCAAATCGATCCACCAGCCCCACATTTTCCACCAGATCCCCTCCCAGGCTGCGCGCAATCTCACACAGATCATTCTCATGGAACTGGCCGTGCACCCAGAACGAAATATCCTTTTCAATGCTTGGAAACACCGAGAACGCTTTGTACCTATCCAACAGAGTTCCGCTGGAAAACTGACCCATCACGCGCTCATCCTTGGACCAAAACAGCCTGATGTCAGGCACCTGGAACAGCACCATGGCCAGTCGCTCCAGACCCAGTCCAAACGCCCAACCGTTCACGTCCGGCGCAACATTTGCATTCGAAAGAACGCCGCGATGTAGCAAACCGCACCCCAACAGCTCAAGCCACTCGCCCTGCCAGAACACCTCCAGTTCGAAACTCGGGTACGTAAACGGGAAATACGCGTCCACCCAACGCAGCTTGGCTTGTTCGCCGAACAAATGATGCGCCAGGCCCGTCAAGCTGGTCTGCAGTTCACGCTGAATCTGCACGCGATCGGTGGCGGGCGGGTACAAGCGCGTGGCGTCAATCTGATGAAACACTGGGTAATGCGTTCTGTCAACGGTGTCACGACGGTACACATCGCCGCACAGAAACAGCGCTGTTTTGCCCTGCTGCATGAGCGGCACATCATGCGCAGTCATGTGCGTTCGAAGCACCACATCGCTATCCACATAGTACGTATCGGTGGGTGCGCGCGACGGGTGATTGATTGGCACCAGCAGATCATCGAAGCATTGCTTTGTGGTCACTACCGGAGACAAGTCGTTGTAGCATTCGAACACATTGGGATGTCGCGTTTGAAAGTACGATTCAATCTCGGAGCGCAGCGTGCACAGCGGATGCAAGCGCTTTTTGTGCAACCTCTCCGACGTTTTGCGCCATATGGCCTCCGGCACGCGTCCGTGACCCTGCGTGGGCTTGAGGGGAGCACTGGCGGCGGCGGCGGCGTCTGATGGCTGCGTGGTGATGCATCTTCGGAGAAAGGATCGCGAGAGAGCAATGCTTCTCGAGAACAGCGTCATGGCGCGGGCGAGATGCGATGTTCCGGTCGACGGTGCGCCAGTTGATGCGCGCGCGAAGCGCAAAGAGTTGTTCATTGCGTCGCTTCGATTGGCAGAGATCTGCATTAATCTTGTTCGGCGAATTTGGCGGTGGTTGCTTTCCGAACGTGGCATGCGTGGCACTCAGAATCCGTCACCAACTTGGTGACAACAAGCGGCGAGCGCGTCGCATTCTGCGGTTTTGGGAATGATTGCGTGCCATTGTTATCATCATTATCAATCGAGGTCATGATCATCATGACCTCGATTGATAATTATGATGAACATACCCTTGCACTCTGTTGACATTGGGCTTTCTTCAGCGTCGAGAGAACAATGTGCCGCTCGTCATCCCTTGATGCTAAGATTCGGAGAGTGACGCTCGATGTAGAGCCTGTATTGTGGTTGGATATGGTACCCGTATCATGCATAACTGATATGTCATCTTCGACACTCGAGCTACAAGTACATTCAAGCTGCGAGTACAAGAATACCAAGTACTGCTGGTGCAAATGTACGCTTTGTCAACCGTTTACTTCACGTTTCGATTCAAAGAGTGAGAGCGAGCGGTGGAGAGCGGTGCGGTATGAAAAACGGTTCCCGCTGTACTTCTCTACGCAGTACGACAAATGTTACTACGTGTAGCGAAGCGCGTTTGATTCTTTTTCGCCCTTCACCCCTGTCGAGGTCGCCACCAGCGATCTTCGCGGCATCTCAGCGCAATGCGTCAAAAAGCTGCTGCCTCGCGTTCAGTGTTCAGAACCAAAAGACGGTTCTTGTTATGTTGTGCACGTTTATCGGTCTCCAAGCTTGTGCTTGCGATCAGTGTTGTGCTGCTATGCATCTCTTTGCTTGTGTTCCGATTCTGCTTGGTAAACGGCATGTTTTCACATGTCTGGCAACCAGGCTCTTTCCTTCTCACTTGCGCTCGTGTGGTTCCACACCACCTCACGTATTTCGCTCCGGCGCCCATTGTGACGTTTTCCGCTTTTGATCAAAAACGTGTGTTTCAAGTTCATAGCACCACAGCAATGGACTGGACTTACGACGGAGGTGCATATCACAAAGATGTCCAAATCATGCTTGAACTCTCAGAGAATGCTCTGAGAAAGTTTACGCGCGATAGTTCGATTATTGTTCGTAACTACTCTGTCGGTTACTGGCACATGGATCGTCGTCTGGGTTCTAGATACTTGCTTCATGTTACATCCACATCACAAAAAACTGCGCAACTTCGCTACGATGTGCTTGCGTTTCACAACTCCTTCAACGGTCGCTGCCGAATTGCAATCAGGCGACACCGTGCAGATGTGATGCAACAGCCAGTGTACATGATCGTGACGTACTCACAACGACCCGATCGACTGAAATGGTTTCTTGACCAGTTTGATACTCTGCGTGGCGCTGACAACAATCTAAAGCTCATTCTTTCGCTTTGCGGCCGAAACGACACCGATACGTCGATCGCGATGGCACATGCACGAAAAATGAAGGAGAGGGAGAGCGTGCACGTAACTCACAACATCATTCCGGCCTTCAACAAAGCGGTGTGTCTGCGCGAAGCTGCCGGAATTGTCTCAAACAACAGCTTGCTCTTTCTCACTGACGTCGACATGCGCATAGAGAGACCATGGTTTGAAAGGTGTAGACTGAATGCCATTCAAAGCGTGCAAGCGTACTTTCCAACGGTGTACAATGCATTTCCAGGGCAAAACCGAATTGCACGAGAAAGTGGGTCTTGGTTGTATCACGGGTATGGTAATGTTTGCATGTACAAGTATGATTTCGCCACACTGGCGGCGTTTAAGGATGCTGAAACTAATTTTGTTGGCTGGGGTGCGGAAGATCTCCACCTCAAACAGGCGTTTGAAAATCACTCGCAATTCGAAGTGTTTCGAGCTGTTGAGCCTGCGTTGATTCACAAGTGGCATCCAAAGGAGTGCGATCCTTCCAGCAAATACTATCGTAACTGTGTGAACACAAAGCTTAGGCGAATTGGTATGCCTGGGTATTTGGGTGATGTTCTGGAAAAAGAGAAGGTAGATGTGCAAGGAATGATCGTTTCAAAGTTTGGCCTTTAGCGCATGCGTTGGTACCATCGTACCAGCACTATTCGTGGCGTGCACATTGTGCGGCATTAGTGATGTTTGTGCAACAATGACTACCGCAGCGGAACTAAAGACCACGGCATTAACGTGGCTACCACTTTTGAACCACGTATGGTTGGTTCCTCGTTTGTCGGCTTCACCATCTCACCATCAAACACACCAACCGTGTTAACGTGTTACCACTTCGCTTGCAACGATATGTGAAGCATTTCTCGGTGCGAAACTTAAAACGGTTTTAGACCGGAAGTCTCTCTGTCCCATGACACCGTGCGCGATTTGCTTGACGACGAAGAGGCGTGTTAGAAAAGCACTGTTGAAAAAAATGAGTGCTTCAAATTGCTCGCGCTTGCATACGCGCTTGTGGTTGGATCGTAGAAAGTGATGCTGCTGCGCTCAACCTCACATTCGCGTTGGTTTCTACGCCAACCCCAACGCAATAACATCAGCACTTCAGCTACTCCAAATCTGATGAGCAAGCTCCCAGATAATAGTTAGATATAAACCCCCGTGTTGTGCAGCCACCACTCACAACCGCGCGCACGCCCTCGTTACCCCCTCAACATGTCGCAGAACAACGTCACTGTGTTGTTTTCGGATCTGGACGGCACTCTTGTACACTATCCAAAGGAGTTTTTGCACTACGCCCAAATCATAGAAGAAGTGCCCGCCACGGATGACGCGCCAGAGTATGCAACCATACGGTACAATGAAACAAACGAGACCCGAAAATGCGTGGTGCTGACGTCAATGACAGGTGGGAAAGCGTATCTGTCTCTGAAAACAAACCAACTTGTAGAGCGTCTGCGCGAAATGGGCGTCATTTTCGTTATCATCACTGGTGCGAGGTCGTCTACGTACGTATCAAGACGCGGCAGTCTGCCCGCCGCCGACTATGAGTTCTACGAGAACGGCGGCAGGATGATTGCGAACGGACAATTGGATGCCTCTTGGAGCGACCAGTTCAAGGATCAAGTTGGCGACATTGCCGACCGCGTGAGTTTTGTGCCCGATATGCCACCACCCAATGAAAGGGACGGCACGTTGTGGAGACTGTACAACGAGCTTGTCGAACAAGGTTGGAGCACTGATGCCCGAAATTATACAACAAACTTCAGAGTGGATGTGGCAAAAAGCAAGGGCAAGACCGCGGAGCAATTTGCAGCAATCGTGGAACAGAAGAGCGCATCTCTTGGTTTGGCGAGTTCGTACAACCTGGGTAAGGCCGATTTGTACCCGGCTGGCTCCGGGAAAGCGAATGCGGCGCGACATATTTTGGACATTCGCGGTATCGATAGAAAGGATTCAGTGGCTATTTTTGATGACGACAATGATCTGGAACTGGGCGCGCTGGTTGGAAATGGGTTTTTACCGGGCGTGACGCATGACAGTGTTCTGGCTGCACTGAAGGAACACCCAGAATGGAGTTTGTCGAAAAGAATGGGATTCTTGGGAACGGAAGAGGCGTTGGAGAAGATCATATCGCTGCGCAGTGAGGCAGTGAGCGCGAGCAAAGCGTGATGCAGGACGTGGGATGACACGAGTACTGTACGAGGTTAAGATAATTGTGATGTAAGCTGCAGGGGTGCCATCGATGGCGAATGGCACTTGCACCAAGGCTTCCAAGTGAAGTGTATTCACCTGGTACTCGCACTTGAATTGTGTTGGGGAAAGGTGTGGAGGTGATGAACTAAACTTCACGGTCGTCGTAAATTTGGGAGCGCTTGGCGACTACACCAGTTGTTGCAGGTGGTTCATATGCTAAGCGTTGTATTAGGGCTACTGGTAAACAACTGATCATCAGTGATGATCACGTGTGCTGACTGCCGTACGATATGAGCGATTGCCAGAATATCTGTGAGGCGACGGGCATCAAAAGCAACGGCGCTGATGACGAAGTGGAGGCAGCAGCAAGCAGCACGAACAGGCTGAAGCTCAGTCCTCAACGATAGGCTGTTCAAATGAACAAGCTGGAGGCGATAAGTTGATGGTGAGCATGACGGCGCTGGTTGAGGTCATGTGTACTTAACATGTTAGGGTGTAATGGAAAAGAATGACACAGCACATCATGATGGTGTTGGCGTGAAGCAACGTTAGCTGAATGCGCGCTGCCAGATGGAACGGGCTCAGTCCGAGTACACACGCGCTCCAAGAAGTGGCTCGCATTAAACAAGCGCGGCCCCGCCTCGGCGCGAGTGTATGAGCAGCAATTCACAAGTTGATTCGGCTGGCGTGCAAAACGATATCACTCTTACGGCTCCATGGCCGCGTCGGGTGGCGCAGCTTTGAGCTGCTTGAGCTGCTTGAGCTGGCGCCGAGTTACTACCACCTACGTGGGATTGGACAACGCCGCCGTGCGACACGGCACCTCCGCGCGGCCATCGTCACCGTCGCACCATTGTCGCGCCCACCACTGCTCAGCAACACACACACAGCACGCAGCGCAGCCCACACCGTCGGCACGTGTGCATTCGCCGCCACGCGCTCGTACCGCCTCCCGCCGCGCCGCGCGCTACAGTGCAGCCACCGCACCACCCACCGCCAAACAGCGTGTCACGCGACCACTCTCAATGAGCTGCGTCTCGCACGCACACGCGCAGCTCGCCCGCTGCCCGCGTCGTCGCGCGCGCGCGCAACGCCCGCGTCGCGTCGCAGCGCAACACGTGCTCGTCCCCGCGTCCCGCTATTAATCGTCGTCGCGTGCGCGCACCCCCCCCCCCCCCCCCCCCCCCCCCCCCCCCAACCCCGCCACCCCCCCCCCCCCCCCCC